>JAOBYK010418235.1:0-15133 GCA_025434845.1 Phenganax subtilis
ATTCAGCCATTTTGTGGAGACAACATTTTTGTAGAAGCCAGATAGGGAGCAAGCATTCTATGTCTATTACTTCTATGGTCCGAACTCAACGAGGGTAGAACACTGGGGTAGAACCACTGAACTAAATACATGAAAGGCGAAACAGTTAGTTATGATTATATTAGATGCATGGAAGGTTAAATAGTTGCTTGTATATTTGCTAATATAATCATAACTAGGGAGTGAAACACCTTGCAGGACTGCAGGCAGTGCAGGCAGCTGTCCCAATTCACCGAGGGTAGAATCCACTGAATCTGCAGCCCTCTCGAATTTGGATAAATCTCCCGATTTTCATGAAATTCTGCCGAATTTTCAAAAACTCCAAAAAAGGGTCACAAATGTACGGTTCGTAACAGAATAAGTCAACAGACGATCTCAATCGCTGTGTTCAGTTGTTGAAAGAGAAATGGCAAATGGACGAAATCTGCTTTAAAAAAGCAAGTACACGTCAGTCATAAAAGAGTATTAATTTTCATTGCAGCTTGCCCACATGTACACTAGGCCCCCCAGAAGCGTACACATTTTGATGCCTGAGCAGTCTCCCTAATTCTTTTCTCCGAGGGTTGGAATGTCTGAATTTACTATGTCAGTAATTAAAAACAGCCATATGAAACTTATAATGATTACATTTTTATGCTATATACTTCACCTCTCCTTTTTCTCCAAGCAGGTTCTTGGCAAAACCTATTCCTTGACGAATGTTTTCTGAAATTTGGTCGAAATCCATTGCTTGGCTGCTTCTCGCTGCTAAATTTGACACACAAAATAATAAAATTTATGCACACTGAACCTCGGGAATACCTTTAAGAATATCAAAAGACAAGTTACCATTCACGTCGACTTTATTCGTCTAGGTTTACCAGGGTGCTGAGAAGTCTTTTTTCTGTTTTTTGCCTCGTGGTACGACTCTTGTATCCAACAACTATGAAGATGTCGTTGCTCTTGCTAAATGCTGAAACAACTTGCTGTGTTTCAATTTCATACATTTCGACACAGGAAGTTAGATTCAGCTGATCTCATCGTAATTTTCAGTTTATAAAATGGCTACTTGCGTTCAGAAAACGGGGCTTCCCAGGTAGTGCCTCGGAATCAGCAGTTAAATCACCGAGATTCTTAAAGGAAATTCCCGTAAGGGAAATATGTGCTGACACACCACTGCTGTTCTCAACAAAACGCGTTCAAGCCAGTCATAGCAACATCAACAATGCACTACTATCCGCTCAACAGTTTCATATTCGCATTTTCAGATTCAGGTTCGAATTTGAAACTGGATCCGTGAATTGCGAATAAAATATCGAATTTTGCTTTTCAGATAGATGGAATCAAAACTATTTATCAAATACACCCACGTTCAAGGTACTAACATTTCAATGAGAGTACTTTCATGTTCATTGCGCTAAATGCCAAGTCAGGAAAAATCGCAATATCCACACGACTGGCATGTGTCGACGATAATAAACTTGACTGCACAAGCCAAAATACGCTTTATAAGTCACTTTTTTCTTAAATGTAGTCATCACTGCCATATATTCTATCTTACAAACCGAACTAGAGCTTTAAAACGTTTCTCGTTTCGTCAGGAAAAATCGTAAATCGTTGCACGCGAACAACATAGTCCAGTCCAGAATATAGTCGCTCCTAAAATGTCACGTCCAAAATGTTGCATCTTCTGCTAGGCTTTAATATTTGTATTCAGATTACTTGGGAAAGTTACTTTGCAAAATACACTCATCTACAATGAACATAAAATGTTGTAGCCCATTTTATCGGAGGGCTTAACTCGAAGTAGTTAGCCCAGTTTAGGAAATTCGAGTTAAGCCCCTAGAAAAATTGGGGGCTTTCGAATTAAGCCCCGACGTTTGGAAGATGTTGGCGAGTGAAGAAGAAGAATATCATGCTGAGTTGTTGACATACAGCTATGAGATAGGAAGCAGCGAGTAAAATGACACTCTAATTAGTACTTTTAATAGTGCATGGGTTTTCCCCAAGTAAGACCAAGACAAGCGTGAAAAACACCTATAAGCTGTTGATAACGTATGTAGTTTTAGATTTACGGGGGCATGCATGTAGTTTCCCAACATCAGTACTGTCATTCTATTACGTGAAATAACCTTGGCGTTTCACTATATTGGGCCTATTTATTTATTAGGGTACTAATCAGTAGTGAACAAGTTGAAGCAAAGAGAAGAAAGACGTCAGTGAAAGAGTGTTTTTCACTTTATATATTATAGTTGTGACTTTCAACACCTGATTGGTGTTCGCGTTACTGGATACAGTTGTTGTAACTGCAACATTTATGAGGCTAGGATATTGAGATTTTCTTTTGACAAGCTTAAGAACGAGCGATGGGAAATATAGATTTGAATTTGATGTTTTTATGATTTGACTAAGTTTAGATGATTTTGTTACTGTATGCTTTAAAACCAACGAGCAAAGCCTTTGAGTACGCACAGGATTTCTTTCTAAAGACTAAAACAGCAATATCCGATTGCCTAATGTCAGCCACGAGTTCTGGATGATACACATAACTGTTTAAAAGTATTAGGTTATGATCTCTAATAGTATGGAATAATGCAGTACTTTTCTTCCCTCGCTCACATCTTCCAAACGTCGGGGTTTAACTCGAGGAACAAAATGCTTTGGTTTTGTTCGAGTTAAGCCCCCAATTTTTCTAGGGGCTTAACTCGAATTTCCCAAACTGTGCTAACTATTTCGAGTTAAGCCCTCCGATAAAATGGGCGTGTAATGGGCGTGGTCAGGGCTTAACTCGAAGGGCTTAACTCGAAGATTTGCAACCCCACTCATAACGCATAGTTCGGGGTATCGCACTAGCACTCTAACATGTTTTCGTGCTGTGTTTATAAAATAGTACATAAAATAGCAAGATACGCCGAGAAGTTGCAATTCTCAACTGCACATTTGGCCGTACATCAGCAGATAACTGTATTATTCATGACAACAAAAATTTAACAGCTCAATGCTACAGAATACAAGTACAACTCAGTGCTGATTGCCGTGAATTATCCTTTTATTGCATTTTATTGCATCGTTTGATACAACGAAAACTCATAACACACTTTTGCTTTACAAAACATATTTGGCAATGGCTGTAGGAATAATGTTTTGATCGCTTGTTTTATCTGCAGCACTGACACACTCCTACGACATCCGCCATTTGTGCGGCAACATTTTAATACTTGCCTCGAAGCACGTGTTCGATGGCAATTTCTCCGAAAACGGAGGAGCGTGCTCACGCACAGAAGCCCTACTAGGATAGTGTCCTCTGACATCAGTGCATTGTAATTGCTGGATATGATGCGATTGTAAACTTACTTGACAAGTTAGATCAGTTTAGATCACTACATTTCAAAGGAAGGTTCTATATTCTAAGTCTTCTATTTCATGTAGTTCTGAGCGAAATATGAAAGCGCTAGAGCGTTCCATCTTAAAATGTAGAGAAACGCCACAAACTAAACGCCAGTGGCGAACAAAACGCGGGAGGGTTAGGAAAAAGTAAAAGGGATGAAACTGCGTGTCATGATATGATATGATATTTAATTAGTTATCCCTGCACGGGCTTTTCATAACTAATTTACAATTCTATGCAATTATGTGGAGTTTCCTACGTCTTATGTGCATATTTAACCTAAGCTATTTATTTTTACAGCAATTGTGATATTAGGTTCCTTATCTGTTTATCCTAGCCCACCCTGTCAACTTTCCCTGTAGGAGGAAACCGGAGTGCCCGGGGAAAACCTACGACTTTCGGCAGAGTAGTTGACAGACTCTTTTCACATGAGAAAGTAAAGTCCGCGCTGAGAATCGAACTCACGACCTCACTGGTGAAAGGCACATGCCCTAGCGACTGTGCCACCGTCATACCGTTTAATGTGTTACTTAAGTAGCTTCGATAGCATGTCTGTCATTGCAAGCTATCGGATGGCAAGTCGAACTCCGCTAATAAATATTAATAATATTAGTAACCATGCTTCGCTTTTTAAACAATCCAAAGAAGCATGGATAATTAATATGTAAGTATTCATGCAATTTTTTTGTTTATTGGTTCCCCGTGTCTAAGCTACTTATGGAGCACGTTGAGCATAGAAAGTCAGATAAGTAAATATTGTAAAATATTTACTTATTTTAAATCGAGTTTCTAAATACAGGCTCCAGTATTAGTTTAAGAACATTTACGAAGGCTCTAAAAGGACTTATAGCTCCAAACGAAAGGGAGAATCGCATATAATTTCGAAAATAAAACAACAGTGTAAATCCAGTGTTTCATTTCTCTCTCCCGTGCGTGTGTGTGCACCCGCGTTCAGCTTATCATTTCGCTCAGAACTACATGAAGTAGAAAGATTAGAATATAGAACTTTCCTACGAGATGCAGTGATCTAACTTCTCAAGTAAGTTTACAACCTGACTATTTCTAGCAATTAAAATACACTGATTTCAGAGGACATTATCCTAGTAGGGCCACGGAGTTATTTAACATTACAATACAAATATGCACAGCTATAATGCCTACATACGCCCCCCGTAAGGTTTTCAAAACCAAAATCTTCTTTAATTATTAAAACAAGATTAAAGAAGATTTAATTAAAGAAGGTTTGCCAGCCCTTGACTGACTCCATGACTAATGTGAAGTTTCGGCCCTCATCACAATACTGCAAAGCTTCGCACTAAAAATGACTTAAAAACCACGGATCCATTTTCAGAATCGAACCTGAATCTGAAATTGCGAATATGAAACTGGAGAACGGATAGTATTGCACGGTTGATGTTGTTATGACTGGCTTGAACGCGTTTTGATGAGAACAGCAGTGGTGTGTCAGCACATATTTTTCTTACGGGAATTTCCTTTGGCAATCACGGTGATGTATCACTAATTCCAAGGCACTATCTGGGAAGCCCCGTTTTCTAAACGCCAGAAGCCATTTTATAAACTGAAAATTATGATGAGATCAGCTGAATCTAACTTCCTGTGTCGAAATGTATAAAACTGAAACACAGCAAGTTGTTTTAGCATTTAGCAAGAGCAAAGACATCTTGATAGTAGTTGGATAGAAGAGTCGTACTACGAGAGAGACAAAAGAGAAAAGACTTCTCAGCAGTGATGAGCAACCATGTATCCCTGGTCATTTCCCTACTGCTTCTTACGGGTAAGTGGAAGCGAGATGAATTCAAGTCGGTAACTTGTCTTTTGATATTTTCAAAGGTATTCCCGAGGTTCAGTGCGCATAAATTGTATTATTTTGTGTGTCAAATTTAGCAGCGACAGGCAGCCAAGCAATCGATTTCAACCAAATTTCAGAAAACATTCGTCAAGGAATAGGTTTTGCCAATAACCTGCTTGGAGAGAAAGGAGAGGTGAAGTATATAGCATTAAATACTTAATCATTATAAGTTTCATATGGCTGTTTTTAATTATACGTATTCTGTGCATGTATGCTGCTGACATGGTAAATTCAGACATTCCAAACCTTAGGGGTAAGCTAGCAACTAAACGCAACGACTGAGATCACCTGGCTCATGTTGACTTATTCAGTTAAGCCCCGTCTACACGAGCAAATAAAATGTGACAATTTCTGCGCGACAATTTTTATTTGCTCGTGTAGACAAGCAAAATTGAGCAATTTTTGTGCGGTATATGCATTTGCCGAAAGCTGGAGTGCTTAGCTTTTATGTGGCAAAGAAAAATTGTCACATATTATTTGCTCGTGTAGGTGAGGCTTTACGAGCAGTAAATTTGTGACCCTATTTTGGAGTTTTTGAGAATTCGGCAGAATTTTATGAAAATCGGGAGATTGATCCAAATTTCGAGAGGGCTACAGATTCAGTGGGTTCTACCCTCCGTGAGTTCAGACACTTGCCTGCACTGCCTGCAGTCCTCTGATGTGTTTCACTCCCTGCTTGTATACTTGCTCTAATAATCATAACTAACTATTAAACCTTGCATATTTGCCAATTACTACAGGTACCTCGAGATAAGGGATGCGTTGTTAAGTGGAACATACAGGGAACTTTACGTGGCTTTGAGTGGAAGTGGATCTGCACTTGTGTTGATTCGTGTACGGGGTTAGTTGAAGTTCAAACCAAGCAAAGCAGAGAAGGGGCAATGGAGCACTGCTTTACTCGTCTTTATTCTAAACTAGCTCAACGTGGAGAATTGTAAACTATTACATTACATTATATGTCTACATTGGTCACCAAAAAAGGCTTGTAGGAACAACAAAGGCTATTACATTACATTAACTACATTAGCCTCCTCTTCAGGCAACTCTTGTTGTCTTTCGAAACGGCAACCTTTCAGAACTTCTCGATGTTTTTGGCCGCCATCTTGCTTTTGGAGCAACAAAGGCTTACAGGGGAATTGGCAGGATAATATTCCCGCTAGTGAATTTAAAAGTTTAACGAGACTAACCTGAGAGTGAAGTAAAAAGACGCCGTCTGGGAAGACTCAAAAGTAGCATGCAGAGGAGGCCAACAGTACATATTAAGTTTAGTGTTGCACACGGCAATTTATGCTTGGATTGAACTGAATTACGCGCTTGTTAAATTATGTAGCTACAGCACGTGCTGTTTTCACTATCTAGTTTTAATCTGTAGAATTACACTGAAATAAATAACGTTGGCCCTGCAGTATAATATATTCGTGCTTTTGTTGACTTGAATGGCTTGAATGATTTTGTGAAGACCCACAACAATCGCATGTTAACATAATGCGTAGTTTCCACGTCAGAGGTAAGATTCTATATGTTTGAACGAGGGAAATCGTTCAATCATGACCACGCATTTCGACAGTTTAGTGATCGCTACCACGGTGATTCTACGAAGGCGACCTGAACAATAGCCCACAGGCATAGTGCAGCATGAAATATACGTTTTGCTTTTTTAGTGACAAGACTTGATTTCAACGTTAAAAGGTTTGTGTTTCAACAAAATTATGATTAGTGTATGTAACAGAACTGAACTTCACAAAAATTTTTTTGTGAAGTTCTCTGTAAAAGCTAGAAAAAATAGATGGCCAGCTACAAGGACAAATTGACTCAAAGACTCAAACCTTATTTTATGACATGAACGCGAACTGCATTTCCCCCTCTCAGTCCAGGTTCCCAATGACCATTTCGATTACAACAGTTAACGATATTGAAACCGTTTGTCGTATAAGCCAAAGCTCTGTATCCTACATTCTACAACAGTTTCTCGGACATTTTGCCGAATAGCTTTAGAACTGAGCTTCGTAAAACATTTTTTGTTTGTGTAGACAGGGATTTGTCGCTCATATTTGAGTAAGACGCTGGTTTTCTATGCAAACACCTCATCATTTAAGTTGAAAGCAACGTTTCTCTCGAAACATGCCAAAATATACAGTCAGTAAAGTCCTTTGTGAAAGCTGTGAAACAAATGCTCTGTACGTATACGCTATGTTCGCTCATCATTATTCCTAGCAGGGCCGTCGAGAGCCTGAACGGGCCCCGGGTCAAAGTTTGGTTTCGGGGCCCCCCTCGATATTATTAGTTTTGATCTGATTCTAAAGTCCATATGACGGCGAGCTGCTGCCGACCTGTCCCCGACTGTTGGTCGGCGGTAGCTCTGCAGTCTCCCATAATGAGTTAACACAGACACTGTAATCTCTATCGTTGGTTTTGACTTGAAGTGCTCAATGTCTCAAAGCAATAAATCGGAAACATAATCCCGAGAGAGAGATTGCATGCGTGAAATTTGAGCCTAGGAAAAGGACCAATGGACCATGCAGGTCTTCTCTTGCAGGTCTCACGCAACAACATTGCAATGTTGTTGTGTGAGTTTGCTTGTGGAAATTGCGTGAAAGTGTTCCAGGAGAGTTTATAAAAGTAAAATTTTCGTCTACTACGACAGAAGAGAGATTTAAAATATCCTCATTCGAACAGCTACTGATATTACTACAAAAATAACACGGTATGTTCGACTCGGCATATACTAATTCTACGGGCGCCTTTTGGGCGCGGGCCCCTTTTCGGTCGGGGCCCCGGGGTAATTACCCCACTCACCCCCCCCTCTCGACGCTCCTGATTCCTAGGAATAACTTTTTAGATTCTTTGCACTTTATTTCGTGTTTTTTGGAAACAGTACCCCTGCAGCGACAAATAGTAAACTCTTTGTAGCTTGTAAACAAAAAACTGAATTAAAGAGTCTAGAGTATTACAGGTTATCAAACTATCAAGAATAACTATCTACATATTAAAATTATTTGACATATCTGTATAAAGGTATCCAAAAACTAAGAAGTCAGTAGTATTTGAAAGTGAAAAAGTCAGTACACAACTTTGTTCGGCAATACCGTCTATCGTCAAAAAGATCTAGATTCCTCTTACTATCATTTCGTAGGTCGTAGTCGTGTCCTCTTTCATATAGGTGAGGCAGCAATGAACTTAATAGGTCGCTTGGGTTCCTCACTTTGTCCATATACTGTTTGCATAATTTTGCACGTCTTGTTTGTAATTTCACCACATTGAACAATTTTAGAAGTTCATCGTACTTTTGTTGTCCGGTTTCGATAATTTTAAGTGCTCTTCTATGCACCGATTCAATCTTATGTGAAAGATAGTCAGGGATTGCCTACCAATATGGTACAGCATATTCTAATACTGGTAAAGTAGACCTTCAATCTGTTATCTGTTCCAATACCAGCTATACATAGTACGCAGAAGGCGAGTAATCTTTTACATGCTCGTGCATGAACATAGTCAACGTGTTCTTTACATTATAGATCGTCTTTTAAAATGACCCCAAGAAGTTGTATTTTCTAACTTTCTCAACTGTAGTATCGCCTACAGTTATCGGTCTCACTACCGTAGGGTTGTACTGCGAAGGGTTTATTACCATCGCTTTACATATTTTAGGGTTAAGTTTCATATGATTGTTTTCAGCGGTATCTCTCACGTTATCTGCTATTATGCTAGTCAGGCTGGTCGCATTCCTTGGGATTATTTCTAAGGCTGTTGTGTCGTCCACCGTATTTAGTTCTTAGTCTCCAGTCGGTAGGGAGGTCTGTCGTCATTACCGAGAACAGTATAACCCCCAATTTTGTTCCTTGTGGTATTCCAACATTCGCACTTTTCCAATCAGACAGTACTCCAGCTATATGGACAGCTTGCAATCTATTAGAGAGGAATGTTGGTACTCTGTTTGTAAGCGCAGGGTGTATATTAAGTTTTCGGAGGTTTTCCATTAGTATGCTATAGTCTATGCGATCAAAACCCTAAGAGCAGTCAGGAATCCGTTGTTGACAGGCCCTTTTGAGCGAGTTGTCGTCTATCGATCTTTCGCTCCAGCTGTGTAGGAAGCGTGTGCAAAACAGACCTTCCTTACTTTAGCCAATATGTGATATCCGACGAAGATCTTTTTCGATAGTTTTCGGGTGATTTTCTTTTGGGGTAGGTAGGTCATATAATGGATCGCCTTAATAGTTGGGGTACATAGCCTTTGCCGAATCAGTGATTGATTATAAATGTCTTGTATAACTATGGCGAATTCCGGGGCAAATTCCCTGAGCAACTTGTTTGATAGGTTGTCTGGGCTTACTGATTTAGACAGTTTGATGCTTCTTAGTAAGAATTGAACCTCGTCTACAGAGGTAAGAAATTCCACGAGGACTTGAACTTTTTCGTTTTGTTGTGATATTGGTAAGAAGTTCTCCGTAACATTCAGGAAAGTATCGTTGATTTTGTTTGCCAGTGTCTTCAAGTCTAACTAATCTTTCAAAAATTGATGATACCATTCTTTTTTGGTGTTCTGGCCAATGAGGGATTTAATCTCCTTCCACCATTTGTTACTTGTACATTGATCTAAATTTGTAGTCTTCTGTTTGTAATACGCAGCTTTAGTCGCGTTGTGATTATCTTCTGAACTTTGCGTCTCAATTACTTATACAGCCTAGAAACTTTGCCATGTTTAATAAATGCATTTTGTCTTTTTCCAGTCATGGACTTGAGTTCCTTCGTCATCGAGAGTCGATCGTCCTGGTGGATTTTGACTTTTTTCTCCGGTAGGTAATTATCAATTGCCTGTTTTAATTCTGAGAGAAAAAGTTGGAATTTTAGTTTTACAGGAGGTTTTATCCATCACTGAGGTCCAATCCTTTTTTGTTATCCAGCGGCCAAATGCACGCCAATAACTATCTCTTGTCTCTTGTGTCTCTTATTTCAACTTCCTTCGTCCCCGCCCCCTATACGGTTACTTGGGCCCATAGCTTTTGCTATAGATGCAATCGTGGGGGGTTGCTGTATAATGAAAAGTTTTGGTCAGCTTAAGTTTTGGTCTACTAACTGTTTAAGATGATTAGGTGCACTTAAATGTTTTCGTTTTAGCCCATGCAGTTGAGTGTGGATTAAACTTTCCAGTTATTACAACTAGGGCATTTGGGTATTTTCTTAGTAAGTTATCCAAGTTGTGTTAAATGTGGTTCTTCAGTGTAATATTTTCAGGTTCACGACTGAATGTTGTGTGCAAATCACGACAGTGATAATACCTGTAATATTTTTAGGCAGTTCATGTGGCCTGTGCAACATCCAAAGCGCTTCAACTTGGTCTTCAGAACACTCTTCAAGTTGTTTACAAGGAATACTGTTATAAATATTCATGCATACTCCACCTCAAGAAGTATAAGTTCTATCTTTTCGGAAAAAGTTATAACCTGCCATTGCAACTAACTGGGTAGGAATATACATCGTAAGCCACATTTCCGTTATACATACAACCTTAGCGTTGTTAAAAATGGCAATCTCTTGCAATTCGTCCACTTTGTTTTTAGTTTCCCAGCATTCGTAGATATGAAAGAGAGGACATCGCACTATTTGTAAGGACGAAATCCATTGTGTTTAATACGTTTCGTGGATGCCTAGTGGGGGGGGGGGGGATTTCAATCCAGGTACTGCTGCTCAGCTGATTTTGAAGGGGTCGTTTATCGATACATACTATACGTTAAGATTTCGCTTTCGTAGGTTGTAATCGGTCGACGTGGCTACTATTTCTCAACACTTTCAGAACATGAGAATGAGTCGTTCCATTCGCATGATGTGGTCGCACGAATTGTACACCGACCATCTATGACCACTTTAACACAACTCCACAGTAGTGACCACAGGCAAATTTACCGTGCGTTTACAAAAGTAAGTTTGCAAAAGTCCGTTTAAGTTTCGACGTTCACTGTTTTCAACTCTCTCCGGAAAAAATGCAGGCGCAGCCCTAGCAAGCAGAGCAGCTGAAATGGACGATGAACTTCACATTAGAACTTTTGCTGTTTCCTTTTGATGGAGTTGAGGCCGCTTATAGGAAGTACGGGCGGCGTGAACGGATAAACAGCAAAAAGCTGTAGGAAACCTCTGCCCCAGATAACAGACATTTAGAAAGAGAACTACTCCAGGGACTGAGGTGCACCAAAAAATAGTACTGTGCGCTGGAGCCGGAGTTCGTTCAGCTCCGGCAAAACTTTGGCGTCACTTATTTGTGCGGCAGTCTACCGTCAGACTGCAGTAAACGTCCCACTAAATTTGATAAATATCCGACCAAACCATAATCTGAACAACGCGCGATTAGTGTCGACAAAGAGCAAATATTCGCGTGAAATTACCTCATTCTATGTACGGCAGTGAAATGTAAATATATCTGGAACGCTAAGTCAGGGGGGGAATTGAAGCCAACTTTGTGCTCATTTTGCAGGTAGACCCGGTCCTTTTTAAAATCTTTTTGAAAAAAATAGCATTTTTGTATCAGAAAAGTTTGGAGCTTAAGTTTTGCATTAGTTTTTTAAAATCCATGTAAACTAAAAGAGTGACAGTTAAATTTATATTATATGCAATAAAATTTTACAAAAATTATGCTGTTATTGAAAAAAGTTGAAGCAAACACGAAAACTACAAAAAGTCCGCGCGATTTTTGCCGTAATTTCTGCGGTTTTGAAAGTTTGAGATACACTTGAATGTTTAAACCTCCAAAATAGGATAGTTCTGTGTTAAATACACTTATTCACGAAGTTTCACAAAAATTGAACCATTAGCCAAAGAAAAAATAGTGTTTTTATGATGTATCCAGAGATAGTCAAGACAAAAATATGTGGTCGTTTCCGGGGGGAGATGAGAATATGTTAGTGATCCGGCTGGCTTCATCCAATTATAGGCGCTTTTTTATGGAGTTAGCGTTCCAGATTATATACAGTTCACTGATGTACGGCAGTGCTTCCACTTTAAAATGAAAAATTTCCATGAAATTTCGAATTTACACGATTTTGCCCGAGCAGGAAAGTTTTTTGCCGGAGCCGGAGCCAAAGGTGAAAAACCCGGAGTTTGCAAAGCACTACCAAGAAACACGAAAGCTGTTTTTAGCGGCCGCCACATTACCAACGGACAGCCCTCATTATAGGCATTTACCCTCCGAAATATATTCAACAAAGCAGTAGATAGTAAGGGCGTGAATGCCACGGTGAATGCCTTACTTAGGGTGCCTATTAACCACATGGCGCCATCAAGAACACCTTACTCGTTTAGTAGATCTTAAGATTGACGTTTACGGCCAACCGCTGACTTCAAATGGAAAAGTTTAAGTCACATTTTAAAGTTAACTACGTCAGTTGTGCGATGTTACGGGGACCTGTATAATGGATTGAAGCGCGGTTTGGGAACTTCGCTCTCGAAAACTGTTCATATTACAATCAAATGTGATTTAATGTTTGCCGTTATCAGATAGCAAAGCGCCGTATACGTCAATCTTAAAGTGCCTATTAACTGACTTCGACATCTGTATGTCAAAATCTGTACCTCTGCGAAAGATTCATGTCGGCACAGATACATACGCAAACTAAAAAACCCAAAAACAAGAACTTACGTTTCTTTTTCTATGTAAAACAGCAATATGAGCAGGAGTGTGACCATTTACATCTTCACTGTGAAGAGCTTCCATAAGCTGATCATGCTAAAACACAAAGTAATTCTTATATAACTTATATTTGGTATGAATGCGTGAAATTTTGGCTCTCAAAAACTTGTGTTTATCATCAATAGTGGCAATGAAACTCTATGATCAAGTGTCATAAGTTACCATAAGACGATAGCTCTACTGCTTTGTTTTTGAAAACAAGTACTAGCGTACTAATGGGACCAGGAACTGAGCCAATTAACGTCCAAATCATTGAAATTCACGACCTTGTCTAGAAACTACTATTAACAGCTTATGACCTATGAAATGTATAATACATTTTGTTTTTCGTATCCGCGTAGCAACAGCTTATACCATAACGCATGATAATTATTGTACAATCACAGCAAAGAACTGGTTGTAGTTTTTTTCCTAAATCGAAAATCAAAAATCGAACTCCGTCAATCGATGAGTGATCTCATTTTACATCATTGTGTCGAATTTCACGACGATTGAACTAGAAATGAGAAAGCCTTAGGCTTTTTTCGAAGAGCGTCGCCCCCTAACAAGAACAAGAACAAGAAGATTAGCAGCGTTTAGTGACCAGTTCCTGGTCCAAAGAAAACTACATTCACCGAGTACAAGTTTGCAAAAACAAGCATAGAACTAGCCTATCTGTAATACCGTAAATGGTCTAATAAACACCTTCTCTTAAATAGACACCCGTTTTTGATGGGTAAGTTTGCGTTAGACGCGTCTCTCTAATTCACATCTCGATCCTAATAGGTTAATGGCCATCAGGTAATTTTTTAAGCAAATGACAGGCAAGCCAGAATTTTGTTGACGACTTTTTCCTTTCTAAAAGTGGAATTAATAGAGATCGAACCTTTTATGCCTTGAATTATCGTTGAAGTCAACTGAAAAGTTTTCAAGGGCTATTTTTGAAATACTTGCGCGCCATCTATCATCTTAAAATCACATGAATGAAAACAACCTACAGACACTTCCCCCTGAATCGCCAAAAAACTTAAAGGAAGCGCTACACACAGCAAGAATTTACTGATTTATTATTTTGTGTGGTTGTTTTTAAGAGCAGCAAGCTTGCTTGTGATCTCCTGCGGTGATTGCAGAAATAAATTCGCGTGTTATTTGCTTGGGCATGTCACGAATAGTCGACATGCCACGCCTCGTATCTATTAAACACCCCCCAGACCCGGTAAAATTTATCAAACGCCCCGGGTGTTTAAAACAGGGACGGATCTAGGGGGTAGTCAAACCGATCACGCGACTAACGTAAAAATGTCGAGAGTAATTCAACAAAATATATTTATTTGAACGCAGTTCGGCAATGAATGTGTGCACGTGCATAATAATTTGTTTGCATGGGGGTAGGGGGCAATTGATGAACAGTGGCCATGCGCTTTCGCTCGCAGTTTCGCTCGCTGTGGAGTCAAATTTGTGCAATCTGATTGGTGAAGTTGTTAATTTCCATGGAGATACACATACTGATCGTTCTAGAAGTTTGGTCTGATTGATCTAGAGGTAAGTCGGAGGTGTGCCGAGCCGTATAAAAGCTATTTAATTGGCTAATTTGAAAACTATTTCCATTCCTATTGGTTGTAATTTCTTCAGTTCTTCATCGATCATGACTGATCAAGCGATCAGAGCTCTGATGTCACTATTATGCAGGCTAATGTAGCCTTTCTGAATACCGCACTCGAACAAGCAGCTTGAAGTCTTTCAGATCAGCAAGTATTACGAGAAGCTTTACAAGTTCACCATGTCGCATATACGATATCTTGTAAATACGATACAGCTTAGAACTCACCAAAGGCGATATAAAGCGTCTACAGTAGAAGATCTGTCTCCTGCTTTAAATAGAGACGCTCGGCGTTTGCACCAAATTAGTGCTAAAAGTTATGCGTCGAATCTGTCATACGGTGAAGTTTGAACAGCGTGTTATTGAGTATCTTTGTACAAACTTGTATATCTGTGCGGTTGTTCCAAGGGTTATTTATGTGAAGTTTGACTAATTTACTAATATTTATCCAGAGCTTTATCTTAACCCTAACGATAAAACGTTCTCATTGCAAATCCCGACAGTGGACACGGTCAATGGATTGTTAAAATCAATAGATGAAAGAAAAGCTGCTGGTCTCGACAATATTCCAAATAGATTATTAAAGATCGTAGCTCATGT
>JAOBYK010418346.1:1341-15133 GCA_025434845.1 Phenganax subtilis
TTTCTATGGGAACTATGAAGATTGGAATAAAATACATGTAAATAATGAGTAAAAAATATTGAAGGATTTTAATAAAACTCAAAAAGTGTCAGAAAATAATAAATTCATTCACGCTCATGAACACTTGTTCACAAGTGTTCATGAATGAATAGCGCTATCCATTGAATAGCAAATTTTTCAACGTTCATAAAATTGGAAAAAAAATGTCGAAACATTCATTTCGTCAACGACATAAATATTGGAGACTTTAATCTATCGATATCAGTCGTAATTTTATGGTATAACGATCTATGGATAATTTCACGAAGGCTACAAAATTTCACTATTCAGTGGGCGGCGCTATCCACCTTTCAAACGACTCCTAGTATATATATATAGGTCTTTTCTTAAAGCAATGGAGATAGATCTACGTCCTGTTTGCTCTATATAATACAGTAATACCCCATACCCATCTTAAAACACGATATAAACAGCTTGGATTTCGTCAACTCCATCACCAAACTCTCTCCACAATTTTTCTTTCAAACTTCATACTGTTAAAAGAAAACTCAGGGGAAAAACGATTGACAGCATCAACAAGCAAGTAGGAAATTGTACAATTCGAAATTGATGAAATATAAATGAATCTTGCAGGTATGCGGAAAGACTGCTTTGAAAAAAACACACTATCCAGTCGTTGCGTGTATTTGCAGATATTTTTAAAAAACGATGTAGCAGATTGAGAAAACTTTTGCAGTCCGAGAAATTCCCCGTGAAGAGAACAATTCGACAGTAGATTACGAAAACTAGGTCAAGATAAATTGAAACGTTGAAACATACAAACGAAGCCAGAACACCAGTTATTTTTGTAAGTTTGTTTTGTGGAAATTTTATTAACTTATATGAATTTCTAATTTGAGGGTACACCAAGTATATTTATTATTGCAATAATAAATATACGTGGTATACCCTCAAACTAATATTCATATAATTTAATTGAAACTCTTGTGTTTCATTGAGCCACCTTGCCCGCGTGGACGAAGCGCAGATGCACTGAAGCTGTGAAACCACTTTCGCTACAATACATTTTATAGAAATTTACATTAAATGTTCGCAGTAAGCTAACAAACTCCGTTTTTCTTGGAGGAAACGTATACAAATATTTAAAAAAGGCATCAAATATAAATTAAGAGTGCAATACACACAGTCATACTTCGATATATAGTAAATTCAAGACTATACGTATATATATAATATTTGAAAATATTTTACATAAAATTGCAACTCTCCTTTCAAGCCTTTTATATAAAATATATACAACATATTACACTTGTTACATAGAGTGTATGACTTCTAAAAGTCGCTCTTTTATATGATACGTACTTGCTCTATGCTTTGTAAAACAATCAGGTTATAGCCTGATCGCCAGCTACACTACCGACAGTCGAAGTAATGTCGAGAAAGGTCACAATGCTCATATCTTATCTGGATTGCGAGGTTGAGTTCTATTAGAAATAAAAAAGGTATTTCAGTGACTATACATTCCACGCGTGCACAAGTCTACATAAAAGTTAACAAAGAGGCGAGACGTCTTCACCGTGTACAAGTTCACATCAACATTAACACGAAGAAAATTATACTAAAGACTTTGGTCAAATCTTCAATCATATCTCCCATGACTACGTCTTCACCATGCACAAGTCTGCGTAAACATGAACAAAAGATCGAACAAAGACTTTTTCAAACCATATCTCCATGGTCTTCACCGTAGAATCGGCAAGTCATGTCTCTAGCGCCTACGGCTACGTTTACACGCTACCGAATTCAACCATTTTTCGACCTTGTTCACTTTTATTAAAATTATCAGTCGTGCAATTCTGCTCCATTATAGATGGTATGAGGGCATGAATTTGACGTCTTAACTGCAGCGAACAGGTGTCGTGTAAGCATAGCCTCTATGCCTTCACTGTGCACTGCACGTTCGCATGAACAAGAACAAAACAACAGAACAAAAACTTTGAACAAGGATTCAACACAAATGATGGAAATTTCAAAAATCTTAACAAATCCTACCCCATCCAATCGTCCGAGACAGCAAAAGGGGACTCCTTACACGCCTTTTTCATAAATCTCTTTCCAGGCACAAACCCTTTCTCTGGGCCGCTTCCACCCAGCCATATTGGGTTACCAGGCTCAATGTTCGCCTCAGCGTGCTTCATGCCTGCAGGCGGGCAGTTCGAAGGCGACATTCGTTCCTCCCTTCTCACATCTAGTATAGATCAAGGGCCGGTTGTATAAAAACATGGTTAAAGTTAACCATAGTGAAGTACGAATGTCAACCAATCAGAGTCGCCTATTCAAGATTTAACTACTTTTTAACCGCAAAATCGTAGTTAAAACGTAGTCAAAAGTTTTATGCAACCGGCCCCAGGTACATATTTGTACTGTGCATTTAGCCTGTCTTCCACTTCAGTCCTATATCTTAGTAAAGCCTGTTTTTCACTAGGCAGAAATTTCCGTGCGGAAAATGAATCCAGTGTGTGATTGGTTCACTTCGCAGCGGAATTTATTGCTAGCCAATCAGATTGGTAGATTTATTTTCCGCACAGAAGATTCCACCTAGTGAAAAACAGGCTTAACGAAGCGTATTTCTTTGTTTCTTGTGCACCAGAACAAAACTGATGAGTTTGAAACAAACGAAAACGCTACATTCTATAACGGGACGAACGACTTGTAATAAAAGGAAAAACAACATACATCTTCCATGAGAATTGACAAATGGATTCTCTTTTTTTCCTTCTGAATCAATCCTCAAAAGACCTAGAATGGACAAATCCCGTCATAGACTAAGTTTCAATCTTGGCAAAAAGAAGTAAACTCGTCTACGCACCTGGAAAGGTCAAACTAGATGTACTTAAACTGCCAAGTTTGGTCGCGAAAGTTTGCAATAGAAAGATAGCCTTGCAAAGTTTGCAAAGTCACTCTATTTTTTTATTACGTGCGGAAATTGTTACCATATTTGGGGCATTTTTGACTCAAAAATGGTAAAAATTCCGCACGTAATAGAAAAATATACAAAATTTTCAAACTTCACAGGCACATCCTTCGCGCATTTTGCAACCTTTTGCGATCAAACTTCTGCTATTTTACTGTAAAGCTAATATGTTCTTTCCAGCTGTGTAGACGAACTTACTTCTTTTTGATTAGATAGGAAATTCGTCCATAATGGGATTTGTCCATTGGTAATTAAAAACGAGAAATATACATGGAAAAAGTCACTTTCAGAGACTTGAGGACCAAAGTCAGGGATATGGAATATTCACAATACTTAGGCTATGTGCACACGGTAACGTTTTTGAGCGTTTTCATTTGTGTTTTCTCGCGAAAGCGCATGCAAACGCCGACAATTTAGGACAGAGGCTGCAGCTAATTTAATATATTGAATATATATTCCCTTGGAAAGTGTTAACTAAACGTTAAACAGATAAACGGCACACAAACGTTTTTGGAAACGCTTGAAAACGGCGCTCGTGTGCACGCCACCTTAATTTATTCAAAAAAGAAATGTACCTTCATGACCCCCTTGCTTTGAAAGCTTCACAAATTCGGAGTCAGTCTCTCTGATATTTGAGCGGGTGGTTGTATAGTCTCCTAATAGTAATATAAAGTCCACTGCACTTACACTCTCCACACAAACAAGCCAAAGAAATTTACAAAACCAGAGTATTCCGATAAATAGTTATGCCGTTACAGTACTCTACTTTTCAACAACTAACCTTGTTTATCTTGGTAATACCAATCGCCTCCTTTTCTTTGGTAAGGAACAGGTTTAGAACTTCTGCTATCCTGTTCCTCAATTTGAAGTAACCCTACAAAATAGAATGTAAGTTTATTGCCTTTGGGCATGTTAGATGGCAATGACCTTCAGTATTAGCAGTGTGATCCACTGAGTCTAATGCTAGACAATTTACTAGTGAGGGCAGGGACACCAGAATCAAGGATGCTGGGGGGGGTTGCTAAAGCTCTCCTTTTATTTAGTAACTATGTACACTAAAACTACAAAGATCTTACACTTCTTGGTTTTTGAGTGTTGCTTCATAAGAAGCATTTTAATGACATTTTATAAGTGTGATTAAAGATTTAGCCTTTGTACTTCATGTATGGCTCTGCCTTCCCTGAGTGAGGGTAAAAAAACTTTCGTCACGTAATTGTGGGGTTAAGATGCAAAAAACTAAATATTCTGCAGTCAGGCAGAATAAAGTATACTAGCTGGCCTTTATTGAGCTAACAACAGGGTGAAGTTGTCTGATATTAAGCAGACTGAATTATCAGGCCGGGTAACAACATTTGGGTTACATTGCCCTGCACTACACGGAATAAAATCATCTGACAGTAGATGGATTAAAACCATCTGGTGATAGACATGGCAAAATAATATCACATTAGGAGTCAAAACAATGAGTCTGCAAGCAAAAGGGCTTATTGTTAGGTTTTCATTACCCTTGTGTCCGCCTTCCTTGCACAACTTAACAAAATCCGTTACTTCCCCTTGTGGCTTATCTCTTACGGTCTTTTCTTCATGGTTATCACCTGCATCACTCAAGCAGCTAATCTGAGAAAGTGTTGGCGTATCTACAACTGGCTGTTGACTTGTAGGCCTGATGCTGTTGTACCCTACATGAAACAAGTAGTGGTCATTACATAGTACTGCAATGTTAAAACACAGGTCACTTTATATTTCACTTTGTCTAACACCTGAAAATTTTACTTGTTGGAATGAGACTCTGCCACTTCATGGGTGATTCACCAAATATTTTCAGGTTTCAAATTGACTGCTTAGGAAGTTTGGTTTTCACATCAGTTTGGAAATAATAGTACTTTTTTTAACCCATTGAATGGTCATCAACATGCTTCACCTCCTTTTACAACCCTCCTTACACAAGACACTTTTGCTCATTAGGGTGAGACTCTTGGCAGTCAATGGGTAAACTGAACTATCTGAAAAAGTTCCTTGTTAACCCATTCAGTAGCAATGCATCTGAGTACACGCATTTGATGTCAGAAGAGTTGGTAGCAGAGTATAAAGCCACACAACTTCATGCAATAGCAAATATTTTTTCTACAAAATATCCACTATTTAACGCATAACATACAAGCTCCGGACTTTATACCATTCGTCTAATAGAATAACATAGCCTTATTTTATAATTTACTGACTGCTATTGAACACAATACGACTACAGGAAGGAGAAATCAAACGTTCAAGTATAAAACTACATGTGTTTGGCGAAGGTCACCAGTGAACGCATATAAAACCTTTTGCAATTTTAACACCAAAAATACTCGTTTTAGCTTTGATTTCCAAACTGTATTGAACCTTACCATTTTCTCCGTTTCTGTGATTCATTGTTGAGCTGGAATATTAAGCTTTCAAAACGATAAACGTCGACTGCTTCAAGAACACGTTTTGCAAAAATACGAAAGGTTTTTAAATTTCAAAATGACACAAACGTCCGCCAAAAATTCCTTGATTTTCCTTGACAACAGCAGCTAGTGCCATGCTTCTGCGTGGCCAACCTCATTAGGAGTAATTGGTGGCTTAATTAGGTTGATTGGTGATTAAATTATTTCTTGCCAAGGATTACAAATAATGATTCTTTTTGGGGGAAAACGGTAGATTAGTACCATCACTGCCATACTCCCACCCAGCCAACCTCATTAAAACATTCATAGTGATGGTTAGTGACTAATTAGGTTGATTAGTGATTACATGGAACTGATTGCTGAGTTGCTTAGAATAATACTATCAAAGACGACATTCCACCCCCTGGGTGTTGGAACCCGTTTCCACGTTTTCCTTTTGCCATGGTGACGGCTTATGTTGTTACGTCTGTGTTTGTCTTAGAGGATCAAGTGCTTTTCGCCTTTACCGCACGGTTACTTATTAATCATCTCATGTCCGAATCTATGCAAACATCATTGCTGTATTTATGGCATTATGGATTCATCCAAACGTCCAATATGTGGAAAACGAATTTTGGATAACGTTTTACCCGATATAGACATCACGAAAATTGGTACTACACAACAAATTCACACTTTTGAACCCAGTCAATTATCAATGTTATGTCTGCAGTGTAGCAATTACGTAGACCTCAAGAACTTGCCGGACCACCGCGCATTGCACGAGGCTCTGTCACTCTACGAATACGATTTTGCGACGAAACCCCACAGTACACACATGCTAAGTCAAAAACGCGTTGCATTGATTAAGAAGTTGAACAAGCTATTAAATGGCAGTCTGACAGCTTATCACAAAGAGCTTGGTAAGATTGACTTGGCTTATGAGGTCATCAAGTGTGACATGCATGGACATTCAAATAAAGTAAAGCCCAGTTTTATAGAACATCATGATGTCATAATTAGGTCGGAAAGAGCAAAGATAAACCAGACAGTTGCCCTGGGTGTATGTGAAACCACCAATGAAAAATGGAGGTGTGTTATGGAAAACGCATACAGTTATACACCTTATTATAGTGATTGTCCAAAAGCTTCATACTTTGCAGTGTTTGATGGATACAATGGTCCAACTGCAGCAAGAAAATGTTCCCATCAATTTTTCGGACTTTTGAAAGATGCTCTTAGTGGACAAAACAATGATTTTTCTGCTGCCTTTCTACAAGCATTTGAAAAAATGGACACAGTGTTGCAAATGGGTTCAGAGGAGACATCTCGTAATCGTTGGAGTGGTTGTTCAGCAACTACTTGTGTGTTGATCAATGATACACTTCATATAGCAAATGTTGGCAATGTTAAAGCACTTTTGATTGAAGATGACAACTTGATTCAAATTCTCACCGAAGACCATACTCCAGCCAATAGGAAAGAGAAGCACAGGATTAAAGCATGTGGAGATATCCACAGGTGGTCAAAGACTGTGTGGGTGAATGGTGTTGCTATGACAACAAGAGGTCTTGGTAACCATGGCGATCCTATATTAAAATCAAGTATCATAAATGTCCCTGCAGTCTCTTGTATTGCACTTTCAAATAATTGTCAAATTATTTTGACAGCATGCTCTGGCTTCTGGCAGGTTTTTGATAAAAAGGAAGTGCTTGTAATTGTCAAAGAATGGTTGAAATCGTTTGCATCAGATACCAATGCAATTCAGTCCAATCACAATAGTCTGGCAGATGAAATAGATTCGCAAAATGGAGAAAAAGTAAAAGCAAACTTAATTAGTCAAAATAGTCAATTAAAGAGGAAAGAAGCTCTAACAAACAACCACTTGCAGGTTCATGAGTCTTCCACAAACTTTACTGCTGTTCGCCTAGAAGACTGTGGGGATATTAATGGGGCTAGTAGTACAAACACTGATGAGCAATGTAACGTCAACGAGTCTCTGGTTTGGTTGTTGAAAGATTTGCTGATGAGACATGATGGTGATTTTGTAGCAGTAGAAATCAGCAAGCATCTTATCAATGCAGCACTGACTGCTGGTGCAAAAGAGAACATCACAATCATGGTTGTTATTCCTTACAGTGAGATGATGGCACAGTAACTAACTGCATGGAATAGTACATTAACAATTCTGGAATAATTTAGCATAAATAAGTAAATTACGCATTGTTTACAAGTTCCAGGCCTTTTCCTACTCTTCGGTCATCCATCTGTGATCCTGTCAAGCAAAAGTTCTTGAATTTCTAGCATTTAGGCTGTTCATTAAATGTCTCACGTCCTGTGTATTTTTTCCGCTTTGAATGTGTTTGTGTTTTATTTCGTGTAATAATTAATGCTGTGTGCGCTTTGGTTTGATGTAAAACATCGCAAATGCTGTTTATAATGTCGGAGACGTCGGGTTAACTTTCGTGTCACAATGAACATAGAGAGTTGGGTAAGTTTTGTAAAGTTCTTGTCACTTAGACAGCTTGCAATTTGAACACGCTTCGTCTTGAAGCGTTTTTGTTTGTTGTTGAGCACTGAAAAGATGGGGATAAACTGTGAAGTAAAAAGCAAGATTTGACATGTATAATTTAGGTCGAGACAGAAACGTCAACAAAATATTATTATATATTTATAGGTAACAGAAATAGCCTTTGATGTTTTAAAAGCCGTAAATAATTCAAAAAAATGTAGGACTATAGTTGCAGAATGTGTAGAAATATGATATTTAGAGTCCCATAATTATGACTAAAGATTGATCAGGACATTGTTGCGGGTTTATAGTCAATTGTCATGTATCATTCATGTATAATTCATTGCTTGAGTATTTTATCTGGCAAGAATATGCACTACATCAAAGCAGAGATATGATATACACTTTTTTCGTATCCAAAAGCTCACTTGGTTGGTTGTATGGCAAATTGTACCCTTACATGGCAATGTAGCATTTCAATGGCCACTAGCTCTCAAGAACTGTTACATCGCTGCTAATTACCATAGCCATGAAGACAATTATTTGGATTTGCTGTTCATTGTAGATATAAGTTTAAGAAAACTGACATTTCATGATATTCCCATTTCTTAACCACTTTATCAGGCAGAGGTATCATTTTATCTGATGTTCAGTATGAACTCAATGAGTGGCAAATTGCAGCCCAATGCACCCAAACTGCAGAGTTTGGCCTTTTTTGCCAAGATCTCGGGTGTGCAAACACACTTTGTTCAGTGTGCAAGTGTGTAGATCCAAGTTAAGTGTGCACAACAACACATCAGGGATTTTTCCTCATTTATCAACACTACGCGATTTTCGTGTATCACCGACTTTATTTGTTAAATAAATGTGAAGTTTAACTCAGTTTTCACAAATTTACTATTTTTGGAAAACATAAGTGCAGGTACAATATTATTATATATTTCCCAAATTTCAATTTTGCATCACGAGAAAGTCCGAATCATCTGATTTCCCGTTTGTCCCGACAAATTGGGTCTCAGGGCTCTGTCCTTTCCCTTTGCCTGGAACCGGGCAGTCTAATAATAAACTTGGCATTTGGCAACGTGCAACAAAATACAATTGCAAATACTGTCAGAAGTAAGTTTAAACATTTGGGTTAGTGCAAATGTTACATTGCACAGGCTAAGTGCTGGTGAATATTATATTCATCATATTCATATTCGGAATATCTACTACACTACAGTACAGCACAAAGTACTTAAATATCTCAAAATCACTAAGCAAGTCCGAACGAATTTACTAGTGTTGTATGTTGAAACGAATTTCGCACTACTTTACTTCATTGTTTTATGTCACTTTTAACACCCCAGGGCCCATGTAGTGTGCACAGCTGCTGAACGTTAGAACGTCTGGGGTGTGCACTTGCCAAACTCTGCAGTCTGGCAATGCACCCTACTCTGCTATTCTATTCTGTCTAAAGCCAAATCCAATTTTACATATCAAGGTATGAGACTCTTACCACTTAATTAGTGGGTTAAATAAGCAACTAAAAATGTGTTTCAGGCTTTGCTGTATGATGAATAATTAAATTGGTATGAAGAACACAAAAGCAAGAATAACATATTCATAATAAAATGGTTGATTAGAATTGTGATATTTTGTTGAGAATACAATTCTTTGCAAATTTCTGCAATGGGTGGAATAAATTCCCTTCATGGCTCACGATATGTCGATAGCATTCCACGGAAGACCAAGAAGGGCTCTGAAGGGAAAAAGGGTGTTTCAAAGTTTGCAACCCTGAGAAGGAAGTTTTCTCGACATCGTTCTGCGCATAAAACACGCAGCTATGTGAAGCATATTAGAGAGCTAACTCAATCCTGGAATACTCATGAAATCAATGCTCTTGTGGAGGAATACGAATCGCTTTCTGCTTTGAAGGATCTATCAATTCAAACAAGCCTAGCCAGGCCTCAAGTGAGAGCATTAAAAGAGGACTTGCTAGCATTATATAAGGGAGGCTTCTTCACAGATGTTGTGCTGGAATTTCGAGGCATAGAGTTTCCTTGCCATAGATTCATATTATCGGCAAGATCGCCGTTTTTCCGAAAACTTCTGGCAAAGAATCTGGGTCACAATGTTAGGATTTGCGTAGATATCAGCAACTCTGAACTAACAGTGAGTGTATTCGAAATGATGTTGCATTATTTATATACTGGCGATGTACCGGCGATCGATACGGCTTTGGATAACTTAGAAATCCTTCTGAAAATGGGTGAAGAATTTGGTACTCCAAATGTGCTTGAACATGATATGAATTTACTGCTCAATGCAAGTGAATTTACTGACATCACTTTAGTTTTTCAAGATAACTTAGTTAATGTCACTCATAAAGAACTATCAAGCATCGAGTCCTGTTTTGAACTACAATGCCATAAAGCGATTCTAGCAGCTCGGTCACCATTTTTCGAATCATTGCTCACTAAGTTAGTAAAGGAACAAGATATGTCAAAACCTTTGAGGCTTGTTTTGGATGAGAAGATAATACCCAGACAGTACGGTAGAGTGTTATTGCAATGCATGTACCTTGATTGTGTTGACGTTTCGTCGGTGATCAGGTGGGCATTGGGCAGTGATGAAAAAAGTGTAGAGGATCCTCACAAGTTGTTGACTGTGCCTGAGGTGGCAATGGAAGTCTATGAAATTGCCAGGTTCTTGGACTTTGCAACGCTAGAACAAGGTAAATTCTTGTAATTGTGTTATATTAAGCCCGTTCTCCCTTACGCGAATGTTCTCGAGCGAAAAATAAATCCAGCAACGTGATTCGCTAGCAAAATAATTTACCGCGAAAAAGTCGAAAACAGGCCAATCACGTTGCCAGATTTCTTCATCGCGCCAACAAATTCGCGTAGTGGAGAACGGGCTTTAGACAGTACGCCAAGCTCTTGTACTTTTCAACGAGAGACCTACGTTTTAATAAGATTTCTAAGGATCTCAATTTAAAACTTGACATTCAACATTCAACGTATCCAATTTTGAGTAGTAATTTGCCCCAATGTTGTCTACTTTTTTACTCTGTTAATATGTTGTATAGACTTTAGAAAGTATCAACTAAGACCCAATAATTCTACATTCAGGCGCTGAAGACATTATCATTCAAGAACTATCCCCAATGTCTTTGCTGCCTACGCTGGAGTGGAGTGACAAAAGTCATGGCTCCCACTGGGTGTATAGACAAACAATGCATTATCTGCGCGAAGAATTCCTTAACATTGTTCACTTGGATGTTTTTTTAAACTTACCAAAACAATTTCTTATTGAAGCATTAAAATCCGACTTTCTTCAGGTAAAAATCGATGATTTGTTGGAAAATTGTGCATTTTTCTAGTGTTTATAATTGATGTTTCGTTCAATAAACCTTAGACTATCACTCGGCAGAACAAAAAATTGCGTGTGAAAATCAGTACATGAAATGTAAGATTCTTTTGGTTTTTATGTGTCGTCATTTCTTGGCGCTGTCTTCGTGCTTACTCCGTTGTTAGTGGTTATTTATTTTAAAATCCTTTGTCTGTTGGGAATTGTAATCTTCGTTCGTTACGACAACGGATGGAAGAACGTCGCCAATGAATCTTGATGCACATACATGAAAACCTTGTGCCGGTTGTACGAAGCCCGTCTAGTTTAATCGGTGGATACGCTTGCATTTGAAAACACTTCATCATTTTTGGCAAATCTTTGAAATTCAATGTTGGATACTAAGCAATTACTTTCATAATTATTGCATTCAGTTAAAACCCTTCAGTTTGGTTGAACGAGGAAACTATAAAAATGATTTCTATTTTGAGTTTATATCAGCTGAACAGACTTCGTACTACTGATCCCAGGCTTTCTGCAGTCTTTTAATTTTATAGAAACTCACCTTTCAGCATCGTCTCTGATATGCTGTAGTGATTCGACTCGGCCTGAAAAACAGAATGTATACTTAGGTCCCAGGGACAGGATTGACGAGGTCTCTACATATAGAGTTCTTCCATTTAGCTACAGCCATCTTTGCTCTTGAAGCGTCTTAGACTTACAGTTTTCGTTTAATCCTGTACTGTTATTGCTGTTTTAAGCGTTACTAGGCTCATCTTTATGTGGTTTTACTTGAAGTTATCACATTACGTATTTGGTGCCGTGTGAATGTGGTCTTATTCTGTGTTTTACTCTACGACTTTTGCTGTATTTAAATGTTTGTGTTTAGGCAAGTGAACAGGATGTATTGCTAGCAGTCATCAAATGGGGTGAAGCTCAAGTTTTCAAAAACACATATCCATCAGGTAGAAGTGAAGTTCACTAACAGTTTAGCATTGTATGTAATCACACATCATTACTCCCCACATCAACCTACAAGAGAAAGTTACAATGGAAGACGTAATAACCAGTTATACAATGGACATTTTAACCTTATAGACAAAATTTCAAAAAGTTTGAACTAGGAAAATCTTTTACTACAGCCGAAAAAAACATCCTGAACTTAGTAAAACTGCCAAGTTTGGATGCAAAGTGTTGTAAAATAAGGAAAATATAGCCGTGCGAAGTTGGCAAATTTTGTATATTTTTCTATTACGCGCGGGAAATGGATACCCAAGTTCTCGAACGGGGTATCCATTTCCCGCACGTAATAGAAAAATATACAAAATTTGCCAACTTTGCACAGCTATATTTTCCTTATTTTACAACATTTAGCAACCAAATTTGGCAGTTTTACTAAATTCAGGATGCTCTTTGACGTGGTAAAAGATTTTCCTAGTTCGAAATTTTTGGAAATTTTGTCTATAAGGTTAAAGGTCCATTTACTCTTTTCAAATAAAAACACTAGACTGAGGTGTTGCCAAAAACGTTAAGTCGTCAATGTTAATTTCTTGCCAAGTTACATGCAGTTTATTTAACTTTTATTCTGTTATCCATTTCCGTAGATGGAAAACTGGAGCATTATACAAGTTCGCTTAAACGAAGTATCAGACGAAAAGAGATCGATGTACGATCCTTGAAGCAAGTTCTTCATGGCGTCTTGCAACTTGTCCGTGTACAACATATCTTGCCAAAAGATAGCAATGTTCTAAAGGTAGCCATACAGCAAGGACTGTTACAGAAGGAGATGCCTTTGGATATTGGAGAAGGAAAAAGACAGCAAAGATCTTCGTGGATTCGAGTGAATGATGATAGGAAATATGTGAAGCCTCGATTATTTGGAGCTTATGTTGACGAGGCAAAGGTGCAGTACTAAATGTGCAAACATTTGTGCATTTTGAGTTGCTATGAATAAACTTCCAATTGATTTGACCGTGAGCAAAAAGACTGGGACGAGCACCATGACAAAACTCCATTTTGCTGCATTTAATCACCTCTTTCTTTCTTTCCCCCGTATGAAACTGGTTGCAACTTCGTAAACGTGTTTAGTGGTGAGAAAGACAAGTTCATGACAAATTTGGAAACAAAATAGCATCTACTTTGTGAGATAACAAGTATTTTTAAACGAAAAGTGGTCCCAGTCTTTTTCAATGATTTCAGATCACCTGGTTACAAATGTATTAAAAATGTTCTCTGTTCTCATTGATTTCGTGAATAAATACAAGATGTCTGTTATAAGGTCAGGGATTGTACAGGTTTATGAATTTTCAAAAATCATTGCATGATATCGTGTCATGCAAAATCTTAATCTTTATGGATTAAAAGATCGTTCAGAAATACTTCGTGAAAGTCTCCATAAGAAGATGTAGTAAAATTCTTGTGAGAATGACTTAAGTTGGCTCCCAAGAGTTTTATCTCCGGGGGTATTTTGATCGTATAAACAAGTAAATTAGAATGCCGAAATAATATTTTGGTCGCGAAACAAACGTTGAATATCTTGCGTTTCCTTCGGTGAATTTTTTTCATATT
>JAOBYK010418457.1:0-15131 GCA_025434845.1 Phenganax subtilis
TTCCTTTAACCTATTGTTAAAAAATTGCCACAAAAATTGCATAAGTTCCAAAATAAATGCCTGCCAAACGCTTTTTTTAAGGGGTGCCTATAACTTTTGCACAGCACTGTACTACAACCATTTAAATTCAAACTAACCAATTTTTCGTCGACCGTCTCGGAAATACAACGGCTTGGGCTGGTTCTCCAACTGAGAAATAAAATTATATGAGACACATTTGCTGTCAATAAGTGATATTGAGTCAATACATAATGTATATTGAAAAGTATTTTGGGAATTTATGGTATTCTCAAAAATATAGTTTTGAAAATAAAAACTTTTCTACTTTTAAACATAAACCACTTGTTATAAATGAGAATGTTACTAGCATCATCAAAAACAGATAATTCCAGCTATAGAGCAAATTTTGATTGGCGCAAGATGAAGAAAATCCATCACCACAACTGGAAAGACCTGCCAAAAATTAGTAAACTTGCATATTGGTTGCAAAATATTGTACAATGTGGAAAATCTAGCCTTGTGAAGTTCACACATTTTGCATATTTTTGTCTTAAGCATCAAAGCAATAACCACTTTTGAACCCAAAATGGTTATTTCCTCCATGCATGAAACAAAAATATGTAAAATTAACAAATTTCACAATACTGTATTTCCAGCATTCTAAATACTTTGCAAAA
Source organism: Phenganax subtilis (assembly GCA_025434845.1). Classification (NCBI taxonomy): domain Eukaryota; kingdom Metazoa; phylum Cnidaria; class Anthozoa; order Malacalcyonacea; family Clavulariidae; genus Phenganax; species Phenganax subtilis. The sequence goes on from JAOBYK010418457.1 coordinate 678, forward strand.
ACTTTGCCGTTTTACTAATTTTTAGACAATCTTTTGGGCTGCGTTGACGAATTTTGTTTTCCTTGGCTAGATCAAAATTTGGTCTAGCTGGAATTATCCACTGACTCTGCTGGGCACTCCATAGAAACACAACTTGCATGAATTGATGTGTAATGACAACTTCTAGTACTGTTAGTCATGATGTTCTGACATTTTGGCCACAATAAAGCCAAATATCTGTTCATTAAGATTTTCCTATGGTTGTGGTCAAGCGTAGTTAATAATTAAGAGAATACATTTAGTAATAATCTCTTATTGTTGTTCGACATGCCTTCTCTAATTAGCCACTTCAAAAACTGCAAAGGCACTGGAAGCGAGTTTTAAAAAGTGAAAAGAGTAAGAAAAAACCTTTCTATTCGAAAATGCAGCTCAAACGTAGTAGGAAAGCAAAGTTTGACCACATTTGGACAGATATAGTGTGAATAGTAAGCTTACAGAATTTGTGGAATTAGTATAAATTAGTATTGCTTGGGAGACGCGCATCCCCCAAAACAATACTAAATAATACTAATGTCACAAATTCTAGAAGCTTGTCATTTGTAATATATGGATCCAAATGTGGTCAAATTTTGTACACTTATGAATTTGAAGCTGCTCTTTCGACTAGAATGCTTTAGTTTCTAATTTTCTTACTTTTTAAACATTCGCTTCGAGTTGTAGTAATTTTTGAAGTGGCTAATTGTCAGAAGCGAGTTTTTGTCCACGCATGCATGCACATTTGCACACTACCCTAGAAATTTTTCATAAATATTTTAAACAGCACAGGTACTTAATTTATTTGGTTAATAACTAACTAGTAGTTTCGGTAAATTTGGGCAATAGTGTAAATACGAATTTATAATCCAAATATGAAATATCGACATTATTTTTTGTTCTTATGATATTTACAACATAACAGCCATAATAGGAGATACATATTGCGTCGTGAGAATTTTGACAGCAGAGAGAGAGGACTGTTCAATGTAGAAATTATTGCCTCGATCCGCAGACAAACTATGCTGTTTAAACCCCAAATAACGTTGAACATTATTTCCTAAACAAACGCCAGATTTCTACAAAGATGCGCACAATAAGACACGAACCTCAATTCTAGTATTTGAATTGTCAGACAATGCGTCAACATCGTTCGGAAAATCAGGCGACAAATCTTGAACATTTTCCAGTTCAACGCCAGAAGCTGAATGAGAAGACGGCTGCAGTGGTTTCCTGGAGTATTTTTCAAATCCTACTTCGGGGATATCGTTGTGGGGATCGCCTTTTGATTGCGGTCTTGTCGTCTCTGGAATCCCATGATATGCAACTGTCGATACAGGGGCATTTGTTGGTGGGTAAATGGGGTTTTGCGGCCCGCTTTGTTGGCCAGGGTTTGTGTGATAGTTATGAAAGCCTATGGCAGGAGGAGTGTACGCTTCTTGAGGGTGGTTAGGCGGGTAAGCTCCTTGGTAAGGAGGCGGTGGATAGCCGGCCATCTTTACTGTTGACAGCTGTTTATACTTTATAGATGTTGTTGTTGTTACATGCCTCTTAATTATTGAATAATTACGTTAAATATTTTTACTACTGATTTCAATATGTTGATTTATGTCAGCTTTCGTAAGCAGGAAGACCGATTCGCAGACACAATTTCTGTTACCATGCAAACAGGCTCTAGTAGTGACGCTTTTTGAGGTTGTCCAGCTTAACAACGTTTGTCAAGTCTCCAAAACAATCCTTCATCAAAATTAACTTTTACAAAGGCCGTATTTTTCTAACGCACATAAATTAACTAGCTGTTTAAAAGTCTTTCTAACGATGTTATAGAGTACAACGTGTTTTGACCCAGGTATTGAGTCAACGTCACATGACATTTCGTCATTTTTCTCACAAATATCTTGATCTTCAAAACCATGGTCCACTAGAATATCATAGCACCCACCATTGCCTTTTTTATGCAACTTTTGAAGCAAATTATCATACCGTGTCAATTCTAAAAAGTAAAACGGTAAAATCGTAATCAAAGGAACGAGATACAGTGTCTGAAAAATAAATTAAAACATGATCAATGGCAGACTGAGGGGAATAGCCTGGATGCTCGACCAACTCTTAGTAAATGTAAGAAGATGCTTCAATATATTCAAAAACAAACTGTCTCTAAGCCTCATAATGTAACAATTTCTTATTGATAACGACCAGAAGGCTTTATAGTCAACATTTTATTAAATTGTACCAACGTTTCGGAGTGTTACTCCATCTTCAGGTTACACTATTACTATTATTATTATTATTATTATTATTATTATTATTATTATTATTATTATTATTATTATTATTATTATAATTATTATTATTATTATTATTATTATTATTATTACTATTATTATTATTAATAGTGTAACCTGAAGATGGAGTAACACTCCGAAACGTCGTTACAATTTGATAAAATGTTGACTATAAAGCCTTCTGGTCGTTATCAATAAGAAATTGTAAGAAGATGGTTTGAAGAAACCAAACATTGCGCCAAATGACGTCACCAGCTCGATAAAGAGAGCTCTTACCCAGCCCATCGTCACAAGTTATAAAAGCACGTGACGCAGTGCGTTGACCAATCAGAAGCAGCAATGATGACGTATCCATTGATAATGGTGGAAAAGCGCGGCAGAAGCGTAAAAGGCATTCACAAGCTGGAACGAAAAAACTTGCGCATCTGTCACCAGGCAACGCTTCGCACAACGACGTTAGACGACTGATGATGTATTTGGCTACGTCGAGAGCTTTCGGTAAAGGGAATTGAACACATAAGTACGAAGCCAGCTGCACAGCGAACAACTAAAAAATAAAATGGTGATAAGTTTAAAACTCTGTGTGTCAAAAGAAATGATTTCCTAAATAAACAAAAGATTTTGACCACTGACAATCGGATTCAGTACGACATTGCTAATGAATATTGCAATATATGGTTAATACGCCCTTACGAAAATGTCTATAATTTTTCGATAGGAAATCTCATACAGTCTCTACCTGTTTTTCTAACTCTGGTTGATTCAATAATTCTGTGATAAAACTGAGACAGATATGCATTGAAGGAATACCATTCACGGTGACTGGTAGTAAGACAGGATCATAACCCTAAATAATTGACAAACATGGCTTGGTGCTAAAATGAGTAAGATACCGGAGCCCTCTATAAAACAAGATTCAAGAAATTTGCTCATAATATGCCCTTCAAAGGCCTCAAGGGTTGTACCTGAAAATGAACGAGTTTGACGAGCTTCGGATCAGTTATGAACATTTGATGTAAAGTCGAGCAAACGTGGCACTGAATCTCGCGTAATTCGCATTTCTTCATGCTTCCGCTTTGGTTCTTCGATGGAAAATTAACAAGCAAACGTTAAGTGAATTATTTACCAAAGTGAATAGAGAGGCATATTCTGGAAACTTTCCAAACTAGGAGACAAACTTGGGCCAAGTCTTAAAACAAACCAAGTCACTATTAAATGGCCATATGTTCTCATCGTGATCAAGTTTGTACAGAAATGAACAAAAAGAAAGAACAAAGACTTGAGCCATTTTTCTAATCCATACCTTCAATGACTCCAGGACATACTATATATCATCACACTAACCTGTTTTTCTTCTGAGGTAAACAAACAGACTTCCAGTAATATTTGAACTACTGCACTTTCTTGAGCAGCAAGTAACGCAGCCTTGAGTTCCTCTCGTTCTTGCTCACATGAAGTGCTTAAGGTGTTTGTTCTACCAGGAACGCTGTTCGCCAAGTTGTGCTGATTCAGCATGGCTCGCGAGGCGGCAAGATAGCCCATCAATACCCGAGTTAGAACAGTGAGTAACGGAGCACATCTAAAATATACAAAGTAAATGCCTAATGAATTATCGGATGTCAGCCAGCCATTGTAATCTCGTTCTTGTTTGTTTTCTTTTACGTAATGTAGCTTTCACGACGAGTATAAGATACTTTTTATGAGTTTCAATAACCAAATCTTAGAGTGGTACTCGTAGTAAAATCCAAACCTCTCAAAATACTTCATTTCTGAACTCCCATTACCTGAATATCTTACGATCACATCTCAAGACAGTGAGAGGATCTTTAATCAACTCGTCATCAGTGTAAGGAGAAGAAACAGACGCCCGCTCACATAACTTATTCACTGTCAATAACCAGAGTCTAGGAAAAGACAGAATATTAAGGTGCATTTGATTAAGCTGTTTAAGGCTTCAAAACTCGGACCAACAACTGCTGGTATTAAGTGAAACCTAACTATACTACATCCTGCTAACTAAGGCTGGCATCTGTAAGTTTTAATTTCTAACCTTCTAGGAATCATGGTATTTAGTTTCATCCACAAATCTCGGAAGAGTATTTGCACACGACGACATACACTAGGCTCCAGTGCCACGCGCAATCCTTCCACGACAGCGTCAACGAAGGGAATTAGAAGCCTAGGATTTAGTTTATTCAGTTTCTGCAAAGTCAGCATTGCCAAGGTCGGATTGTTGTGAAGATTAGAAAAAGCTAGAGCGGGAAAAGTACACGTGAAATTTTCTTTGACAGTTGTTTACTTTGTCACGAGAAAAACAAGGGTGTTCACTTTGATAAACAAAGATGTTTAATATGGTCAAACGATAACACAAACTTTGAAAGTGAAAAAATGAGTCCTCATAAACAATCATAACTAAATGATTGTAAATCATAATAATTATAAACTCACCTTGGCTGACAGCTTCGTTAGTGAGACTACTTGCAAAGGATGATAATTTCGTTTCTTGCAAAGTGTCTTCCTCCCAGAGCCAATCTTCAACTAAACATAACTGTGGATAATATGTGACTAGAAGTCGTAGTAATGGCGGATACAGATCTCTGTAGTGTTCTTGAGATTTGCGAGCTTGTTGCAGCAGATATTTGATCGGAATTTGTGAGTAAAGCGTGTGAGAATAATCTTGTGGTTGATGGTTGTTTGTGGCTAAAAAAGAAAGTATATTTAGTCGAATTCCTCTTGGATCAAGTACTTCTTCCTGTTATTACACTAGATCAATAGGAGATGATTTCTACAGGACGTATAGGAAAAACAGGGCTCTCCAATACAACTCACCTAAGGACTTCATGTTGGATAAGCAACAGTCTTTATACGAAAGGAGATAATATAATAATAACAGCTGCGGAGTTGTGTTTGGTGGCGAACTTCTTGATGAAGATTCGTTTTGCTGCAAACGAATTCCGTTTCAGAAAGAATGACTTTAATACAAACAAAACTTTCCCGTTCGTTCTTATCCTCACAGATAATTTTCCTAAATGGAAACTAGCGTTAAGCACCAGTCCCATTTACCTGATTTTGAAACACGGCCAAGATATCAATTTCGGAAAATCCTTCAACTGTTACGTTGAAGGCGAGCTTGCGAAGCTTCGAAGGCAGCGGCATGACAACTGACGTCACGAACACGTCAATCAGGTTAACCAGCAAAGGATGAAGAGGTTTAGATGCACAAAGGATCTGCTTGTATAACCAGTCCTGGAAAAAATAGTTGACCAATTCTACATTTCGTCAAAAAAAGGTTTCAGGTTTGAACCAGATAGTGAATCATTGAAATTAGTATACATTTTCTGTTACTCTTGTCTATGTCTCTATTGACTCTTCCTTATCTCAAATTACCTTCACTTGAACAGAGTGTTTTGTAAAGGTTCTATTCCTAAGCAGATGATACACACAATGGACTGGGAGAAACCCAGTATCCTTTGCACTCAGTTGACTCGTGACTGATACGCGTACAGCATGCTCTGTGACCGCCTGCAATAGAGATACTGAGAGTTGACAAAAGTTGCTCTTAAAGTTGACGTTTTCAGCATACAGCTGACTGCAAACAGCAAAGTTTAAATCACATTTGAAAGTCGACTATATCAGTTGTTCGATGTTACGGGAACCTATCCCAATGCATCTTACTGTGTTTACTTTGCCTAATGCCAGACAAGTTTACAAGTTGCTGATGAATCTAATATACGTTGCTAAACCCTACGAGCGTCTCACCTTTTCAGGGAAAAGTTCTTGTGTGAAAATTGTCTTTATTCTAGTAAGAGGCCCTGGCCTTACTCTCATACCCAGAGTTGAGCTCACTAGATCTGTGATGGCCTCTAGATTGTTGCTATGAAAATGGATTGCCGTTAACAACAGACTCTCGCCAAATGAGACATGCAATCCAGTAGAACTACCATAGTGGGCTTCCTCTTTGGATAACCATTTGATCCATGTTGTCAATTCTCTCTCTTGCTCACTTGTGCTGAAAAAAACGAGAGAGTTGTAGCTCTACGCCAAAACAGGCTTGCTTAGAAGTGTATGTTTGTTAGGGATATAATTTTGAAGACTAGACCAAAGTCTTCGCTCTGCCATTTTGTTTGTGTTTATGCAACGTGCAGAACTCGACGATATTTCAAAATAAAAACACAGTCCATTATATCAGCTTTAAAATTTGCCAAGTTTTCAGATACTGTCCGCATCAACTTTGGTCTATCTTTAATACTAAAACAAAGTAGAACTCTACATACTTGACAATACCAGAGCAGGCAAGCATGGTACAGAGTCCAACAGTGACAAAGCGAGCACCAGCAACGCTGGGCGGAGCTTGGCTAGTAATTAAGCATATCAGCTCGTCAGATTCATTACTACTCAATTTCATGCCAGCAATTCCCTTCAAAGCACAGTAGAGGCGCAAAATTGCAGTTCCATATATTACATCATCTTCAAGCAAGGTGGTCATTTCTTCATTTGTTGCCTGTTCGCAGGCTACGCTGCTGGATGACGTTGCCTGCTCTTCCTTGACAATTTCGAAATCAGTTGACATGTCCATTGCTGATAAAAAGATTAGAAAAAATTATGTGAGTTTCACGTACACTACTTTTTAATGCAGAGCAGTAATACAGGCACAGGAAAGCAAAAGCATTAAATTATAATCATACAACTGTACCTTCTATTATTTCCAATGTTTCTTTATCCTGTTCATCAACTGTTATCCTACGTTTACCTTCTGATATCCCCGAGTGACCCTCTTTACCCTTCTGCCATTCTTTCCTGATTCTTTGCCTGTGTCCAGGGGGAGTTAAGGCCACAACCTCACACAGTAGGTCTTCTCGAAGTTGGTTTAGTGTAACGCTTGACGCAGAGCCTTGGTGCTGTAAGATGCAGAATATTATAAACTATGAAGATGAGGCTCCCCGTGGTATATTAACCTGTCTAACGCCAGATGATTTTTACTTATCAGGATGAGACTCTTATCGCTTAAGTAATTAAAATAAACGATCTATTTAAACTTATGTATTGAGCAGCAATGCACACCAGGGCAAACCTACTTTGTTATTTCATGTAACTGTAAAATAACATACTTTTTGACCACTTTTCAAGAAATGTGCAAACCATTTTCGGACATGAAGATCGCTTCCTAGGAGCAAGCCACTGATAAAGTCAACCAAGTCTCGTCTTTCTTCGCTTGCTAAATGACGATCCAGTGTAAGTTTGACAGTTAGTTCTGGCAGGCAGCATTTTCGAACAGCTTCACTACGAATGGTCATTGCATAGTCCGGATTCATCTTGCAGAGATGATGTAGCGCTTCTGTTTGGACGTAACTTAGAAATGCATTGCTGGCATTTGAATCTTGGCTTGTCAGCAAAATACCACATACTGTATTAAAAAATATGACATATAAAGTGGTTATCATGTTACGTATTGCACTACAGCATACAAAGTTATTTCAATATAAATGTATAATAGAACCTTCTTCAAAATGGTCTGGAAAGTTGACAAGCAAGCGGCATATGTACCAGGGACCATTGGGGACACGTAGCAACGCCTTTGCAACCTCGTTTATCGGGAACAGTTCAGAAAGCTCTAAAAAAAATTTTATGTCATTTGAAAACAGATATCAATTAAATCACTAATTATTTTACCAATAAACAGGCTGTTTTACAGATATAATTTCTCTAGCTCAAACCTGCTTGAATAATGCACAGCACATCACAAACGTCCTCCATGTAAACCTCGCACTCAAATAATTCACATGATTCAAGAGACATGAACTCTTTGTTCTCTGATGACTATAATTTGATAATGATGTATTAATGTAACAATTTACAAGACCCCATATTTGCTCGATTGAGCACCGTGGCACTCTTTAAATTTTTAGTGTCTCAGATGCGGCGCTTATTCGGGGCGGGGCTCAATCAAGGGCGGCGCTCTTTAATAATATTTGGTTTTTGCGTCGATGGTTTGTTGTTTTCAACAATGATATAAATGAAAGCAACGAAACAGCTGGACGATGCGAATAAGAAGATGCTTGTTGGTGACATTCCTATAGAATTGTCGTGCTTGATGACAATATTTCTAGAAGCAAACATAGAAAACAAGCTCTCTGCATATTTTGAAAATTAGTGCGGCGCTCATTCGGGGGCGGTGCTCTTTAAATGTTTTTGCTCCCAAATGTGGCGCTTATTCGGGGGCGGCGCTCAAATGAGTAAATACGATATGTGAGTCAAGAGTTTGGTCGTAAATTCTTTATAGCAAGACAATATACCTTATTCATGAATCGAAGTAACTCTCTTAATACGAGTCTGAGTCGTCTTGATGACTTGCTTCGTTCAAACTCTAATGCAAGACCCTCTCTGGATGCCTCTATCAATGCACTATGACTACTTGATCCATTGTCTTCTAGCTTACGTTGCATTTGCCTTTCCTAGGATTGAACAGTCAAAATTAGTGCACACTATTGTTTCCAAGCAAACAAACAGACTGACAATTATGCAATTAAACCCCGAGTTCAGCAAAAAGACAGACAGGCAATCAAGCAGTCAAACAAAATGATACACCAACAAATCGGAACACAATCAAACTAAGCAGTGAGCACTTTTCTATGCCACCAATAGGCTTGACAGCGAATTTCAACAAATTGTTTTTGTTTTATATATCTAGTAGGTTTACCTTTAAACAATCTTGTCTTAAGCATCCAAAGTCATCAGAAAGTAAGCTAACAATGGAGTTAACAACTTCTATGCCACAAAGCAACTTCTGAATCTCTTTTCTCGCATCTTGCCAGTGTTGACTCTCATCTAACGAAGGACACTGAGACATACGAACTAGTGAAGGCAATACAGCGCGCAAATCATGTTCATCAAGCCCCTGCAACTTAGAAACGCTCACGTTACGAGAAAATTTAAAGCAGTGCTCGCTAGGGAAGTATTTAGCCATGTTAGAAGCAATTAACTTGCTACTTCAAGGCGTTTTGGGCGAAATTATTGCCAGATTGATTGACTTCTTGTCCGCCATATTGAAATTTCCACGTGTAGTAAGCAGCACTGGTTTGTTTGTTTGTTGGTTTGTTTGCTTGCTTGCTTTAAACTTTTATTTGTTAACTAAGACCCCATAAAGACTTGCACTAAAACGCTAAATAAAGCACAAAGCAGAAAACTAGAATTCCAAGAATATACAATCAAAAAAACATTATTATTTCTAGCTATTAAAAATTCTAATTTGAAAAAAATTCTTGGAAATTTATAATATTAAGGTTTCAATTATAGACTTGTAAGTCTCTTTCTCTAAACTTAAAGAATGATTATTTGAGATGTACTTCTGACCACCCAATGCCAGTCGGTGACGGTATTTCTTATCGTAAGCAACTTGCTTTGCCAAGACAAGAAATTCCTTGATATAAAAGAAAGAATTTGATAATTGACAAAGTGTCCTTGGAAACTATGTAAAGAAAGTTGTCCAAAAAACTTGCTGATCCATACATATCTTTTGAAAATACAACTACCATCTCCTATATACCTTTGGAGTTTCAAACAGTAGTCCATTCTCATTGTGTTTTATTAAACATTCATTCGCAGGAATTCTCCGTGCAAGCACAACTGTGTTAAGATCCATTGCCTATAAAGTTTTCAATGAGAAACTTTAGATTTACCTCATACTCAAACACTGTTAATGGACAGTGATGACTACTAACCTCTAAAATGGTTGCAGACATTCCCTCGCTTGTTGATGTATTCACAACAGCAACAGAGCAATATTTAATTGCAGCATGAAGATCTCGTTGAGGCAGAGCGGGCATTATCAACACACCTGGATATCTAGTAAAATAAAACATGATTATCATAAGCATAGCTAATTCATGATAAATAATCATAATTTATCATAACTAATTATCATAACTACTATTATTATTATTATTATTATTATTATTATTATTATTTATTATTATCATTTATCATAACTAATTTATCATAGCTAATTCTATCATTTCTAAAATGTTCTTTTCTTCAGGGAGTTTAATTGCAACTTACTTTTTAGCAGATTCTTTTATTTCCTTAGAAAACTCAATATCAATCTAAAAGATATAATGGACTATTCATTGAAAATTTCATCTCATTGTCTGGTAACTTGGGCAAAATCTATAAACTAGCAAAATACTCTGGATGGCATATTTCTACAATATTATACCTCAGGTCCAACAACAATTAGAAAAACCCTCGAATCTTCAATATGCCAATCTATGTATAACGAATAAAAAAGATGTGAACATCTCTGTTATGCTGTTCTACAGCTCTTCTTTGCAGAACATTAGCCAAAATAATCTCCTGGTTTATGAAAAATATGTTCAGTTCAAAGTCATTACCAGAAATAACTTGAAAGAGAAACGTTGGGTCTTTGACCGGTCGAAGTCCAGCAACCAGTAGAAATATAATCTTAAAAGACAACAAAGCAGTCTATTTTACCATTGAATGTGATATATGTGTACAAATGAGTACATGCCACCTATGCATACACGTGTACATGTACGCATATATAACTCATGCATACACATAGGTGCAATATGTGTATGTACATCTTCTGCACAAACATATGTGTACATACAAACCTGTATATGTAAGATAATCTGTGTAGAAAGGACTTTATAGTACATATTTGAATAAATGCATGTGCACACATAAATCTGTACAAATTAAGTCATACCAAAGTATTGTGCCAAGGAGGATTCAAAAAGGAGGATTCGCCATTGATTGTTATGCAGTCTGTTAAAGAAGAAAACAAGTTGAAAACAGCAAGATGAGAACAAAAAAAGTTTACAAAAATGACCCATGGTTTTTACCTTTTATTTTTTTAATCATAGCTTCCTCAGTAAAATCTTGAGATGGACCAGTGAATACGGCTGTAGAAAAACCAAGTGTATTGTTCTCCAATAAACTGAGACAAACAGAAATCCAGTAACAGCCAACAAAATAAATTACCTTGTGGTTGAACAATCAATTTTAACTTCACACCAGCCTAAAAATCAATGAAATAGAAATACTTAAAAACCAAAAGAGTTGCAATTATGTCCCTTTAAATATATGTTGACTTTTCTTTCGTAAATGGCATAACGTTACTTTTCAAAATTGGGTGCGATAAAAGTAATCACCCACCCAAAGTTGTTCAGCTTTCAAGGCCATAGTGTGAGAAAATGCAACAAGATTCCTCAAAAAAGTCAAAAAGATTCTTTCAAAAATTTTCTAACAAACACTATGAACTTTGAAACTATTCAAATGAGATATACATTAGATACGTACTTTGCATTTTGGACAACTTGTGTCATCAGATGAATTTTTTTGCTGTCTTTAACATGTTCATTCAAATCAGTTCCACCAAATATTATAGAAAATGGAACAGGACAATCTGTAATAAACCATATCTATATTCAAGCACTCAAGGACTGTATACCTCTGCCAAGGTGTTTTATACAGTTTGCAAATAGCTTGTTGAGTTAATATGCCTATAATAGCTTCTGCAGTAACGAAATCTCAAGAATTCAGCACCTAGAAGAAGTTTTCCAGCTCGCCAAAGATGTATCCCAAGTACACAGCAAATCTCATTTTCAATGGCATATGATGTAAAATGTTCAACACTTTCAAAAAACGTGGTGTCTTTTAGCTCACAAGTATACCCTAACTCTTGCAAATAACATCTAGATCAAATAGAGATACGTTTGTTAGACAGACAGATATTCACTATGGAGTCAAACAGATCAACTTTACTTCAATCTATAAAGCAATACTTGATTCTTTCAGCCGTAGTCAAGTTGCCACTTTGAGGCATTAATCTAGCCAATAGTAATATCTTTGTCATAGCATTATATAGTTATTTCCTCTGCCATTTAAAGCTGTGCTTTTCAGTCATTGACCATTGTCATCTTGGAATTGTCACCATGCGTCACCATTCATATTTTGCTATACATTCACAAATAATAGAATTTTTCTAAATTTTATCAATTGACGTACAATCTAAATACTTTGTAGCACGTATTCTATATTTGGCTCTCGCATCAGTCGATAATTTGTCCAGAAAGAATCTTTGATGTGTTTTAAAAGTTCCTTTGTTTTTTCGTCTCTTTGGTCCCTTTAAATTACCAAGGACAGTGGTTGAGCTAGCCATACTTCAAGTAGGGTACGCTTATAAAGATTTCCAAGATGGCGGACGAAGGTTTGTAATTTGGTTTTTGCGAACGATACATGTTGTATGTAAAACTTGCCACAGCTAAAACGCATTTCCGTTAATAAGTGCAACAGAATTGCTACGACAGATAAAGTAGAGCCTTGTAAATCCCGCACAGAAGAGCAAATCTTGACAAATTTGTAGCATAATAGGATGTATGATTTATCGTATGACCTCTGATAACACTAAAAGCTGCTTATCTTAAATCTGAACTTTACTTTTCAAGCAAAGACACATACAGTGCAATTGTAGTAGATTTCTAATCGTTTTAGCTAGCTCGTTATAGTTTATTGTTGCTTTTATTAGATGTTTTAGCGAACTTCAAGAAACGAATGGAAGACAATCCAGATACACCGCAAGCCGTAGCCGCAATCAGTACTTTGATTGAGTACATAAACCAATTACACTCAGGTATACTAAAGAAAAATCTTGGTATTTGATTGATCAAAAATATGAAAATGATCAATAGTATATTATAATACATGAGAAAAGCACAAAAAACTATTGTAATAGAACATTCTGTTTAGCTGGGACGTTGTCGGAACTACGAGACAAACTGACTAGCGCTATTGAAAAGTTAACTAACATTGAAAGTTCAGTGGCATCTGTCGCATCAGGCTGTGAATTATTTCTGCGTTTTATTACACTAACTTCTCTAGACCATCCGGTAAGACTGACTGGCTCTTACCAATGTGCATTCACTTCGATAATACTCGAGCATTTTCTCTTTAAATATTGAAGGACTTTCAAGAATGCAAAAGAGTCTTGGTTGAGAGAGGTATAGAAACACCAAATCTTTAGGTTCTACAATTAACATCTTCAATTTTTTTGATGCCTAAATTTTATATTTGCTTCAGGAAAACTTTTTCTTGAGAAAGCTGCTTCCTCACGAAGTAAAATCACAAAGATTTGTAATCATTTTATCACCAATGGAGCTGTAAGATTTTATCAGTCAATTTCCTCATATTCTCATACAACAATGCCTATTGTTTTTTGTAACAATAGCTATTGTGTTACAACAATTGCTGTCTCCCCCACATTCTGTTTTTCTCAGACAATCTTGACACATTCAAGATCAAGGGTTGTGCTGAAACTTTTAAAAGCGGCTGCCAGTCAGAAACGAAGATTTAATGTGTTTATTACAGAGTCAGCACCTGATCAGTCTGGGTTTGTAAACATGTTGCAACAAATGGCAAACAAAATCACAGATAAAACTAAAACATCACATTTGTTACTTTATATAGTTATAAAATGCATGAGCAACTTAAGGAGGCTGGGATACCATCTACAGTTATTTTAGATAGCGCTGTTGGGTAAGGACTAAAATTTATTCAATTTCTTTTGCAATTCTACTTTTTGGAAGCAAATCACTTGCCAGAAAAGACATCTCCACTAAATTCCTCTACAACTACAGCAGAACGTTTCTTTATAAAGCTCTTTCTATTTTAAGTTCTTTGAAAGTTTGCATGGTGATTATCTATATTTGATGTACAGTTTTGTGGAAACACCACGTAAATTTATATATGCTATTAAAAATAAATACATGAATAAATTTACGTAAATTATTATTAATAAATTTATATAAATTTACGTGGTGTTTCCACAAAACTGTACATTAAATATCTTTCTATTTTGCTTGCGGTTTAGTTATATCATGGAAAAAGTTGATTTTGTGTTAGTTGGCGCCGAAGGCGTTGTGGAAAGCGGAGGAATAATTAACAAGGTGAAAATCTGCGTCAAAAAAGAAAACGTTGAATAGCTTTAAACATTTTTCGCCGCGGATTTTTCTACTAAAGGCTGTTTTCCAGTTACGCGTTTTATACACGCGCGTACACGCACGTAAAATTTAAGATTGCAATAACACCTATTTTATAAACAATCGCAAGAAGAAACGTTAAGAATATTGAATTCTAAATA
>JAOBYK010418568.1:0-15131 GCA_025434845.1 Phenganax subtilis
GGCAATGGCGCCTATTAAGTGCAATGTGTTTTAAAAAGATAGCTATTGCAGTGTTTAAAATGAGCATGATGCACTCTGAAAACCTTTTGGTCTCATAATAAAGTTTGTGTGTAATAATTTTTGCTTGTATAGTTAATGGATACTTGTGTACGAAATGGTTACTACGAAGAAGCTCTAGAATTGTCCACGTTTGTGAAACGATTAGAAAAAAGATTTGCTAACATTGCCGTCATCAAAAACATCATCACTGATGTTTTTGCCTCGACTCAGTTAATGCTTGTCCAATTATTACAACAGCTAAGAACTAACATCCAGTTGCCTCAGTGTTTGCGAATTATTGGTTACTTGCGACGACTTGATGTATTTTCTGAAACTGAATTGAGAATGAAATTCTTGCAAACCAGAGATACTTGGTTATCCACTGTTCTATCTGCTTTACCTAAAGATGATCCATATCACCATATAAGTAAAACTATTGAAGCAAGTCGAGTGCATTTGTTTGATATCATTACGCAATACAGAGCAATATTTTCCGACGATGATCCAGGATTACTTAGTGATGATGACGAAAACTCTTCCAATAGTGGCTTGTTTCATGCCTGGATTGTGCAAAAGGTAGTATTAATGTAAAGTTTTCGTTTGGGCTTCTACTAAAAACCATGCATACAATATTTGTTGACAATTTCAAACAATTTTGTCAAGAAATTAGAATTGTCTTTACCCTGTCTTTGAGGTTCAGATTTGACTTCCAATACCAATACGATTACTATTTGCAAAGACTAGCCAATGAGATGCGTCGTATCTAATTGATTACCCAATCAAATATGAGTTTAGGTAGCAAAAGGTAGTGGTAGCGGTATCATAGAAGTCAGATCTGAACCTCTCTAATGTATATCCTGGTGAGGAGAATCATCTGATGTTGGACGAAGTAAAATATAACACATCAGAGTGCACATTGATTGCCTCTCAATCGTTCAAAATGCAAGAGTCTCTTCATGTCGTATAATGTTGCGTGATGTTGTACCGAGTAAAGTTAGAAAGAAGCAATCACAGAGATGCACTTGGTCTCACCAATTAGCACGCCATTTTTTGTTTAAAGGTTTCAGGATTTTTGTCGACATTACGTGAGGATTTGAAAAGGGGCGTTGGAAACAGGTCAGACTCGTTGCTTGGACAATGCATGTACTTTGGATTGTCATTCAGCAGAGTCGGAGCAGATTTTCGAGGACTACTTGCGCCTATCTTTCAGGAGGCTGCTCTGTCTTCCTTCTCCTCAGCGGTGGAAGCTGCCACGGAGAGGTAAACGACCAGTGTACTTCTTTAATGTCTACAGCATGCCTGGCATTATGAAGTGACTGTCTACAATGCGAGTATTTCCTTGTGGAGATGGAGTGAAACTCGCATTACCGTAACGGTGGCCATCTATGGTTCCGAATCGAAACATTTAATAATGTAGAACTTGTTTGTTGTAAACTTCAATTTAAAAACTATGGAGTAGTGCAATCTTCTTTTCTTTCTTGTTCTATTCGGTAAAAATCAGCCAAATAAGTTCCGACTGGAAACGTGCAATTGTAGAACTTTCAAGATTGTTTTAAACTACAACTAGAAAACTTCTTCACAAGAAGAAGCTACAATCTTGCACAAAACGTTTGAGACTATTTCACGCAATTTTTCGAAACCAAGTTAAAATAATTGCACTAGCTTTGACCTTCCTTCCCACCGTGCAATGTTGAAAATAACCCCCAAATTGTTTTCCGTAAATCATCAATGCTTCAGTCTCAACATTCAGTTGGGGGAGAGGAAGCTTAATGGGTTGTATGTAATTTTAGAGGAAACATGCCGAGTAGTTACTAGAATTTAAGCTATTTTCCCGACAGGTCTCAACTGATTTTGTTTGAGATTGTAGATAATTTCACCAAACCTGATATAAAATTTGATGTTAGTGTTTTCAACGACAAATGTTTTCAATTGTGTAGTTACGGTATATATAGACCAACACATACACCATTCTGTTTTTAGTAGAATAAAAAAATCTTTTCAAATATTTCTCGTTTAATGCTGTTAAATTTGAACTTGGTGTGGCGAAATATACTGGAAAGCATTTTCTTTTTTTAGTTTTAAAGAGACTATGAATGGCTACCATCTTGTTTCTGTTCCACCAACTTTAACTTCGACTATTTTAGCCTCGAAACCAACGAAAGTTAGTAAAAAGTATTAACTACAAAGAATATATTATGCTGGATTGGCTGCAGCATGTGCTGCACTTGAATAGGTTGGAACCATTTTTATTCAGTTTTTTATACTTCTCTGTATATTAATTTTACTTTTAGACACAAATCTCAAGTGACAATATTTCTCCTCCGGTTTTGCTGTTGGAGCATCCTCCATTAGCTTCGTTTACAAATGCTATTCTGGCTGCGTTCAACAACCTTCGTCTTTGTGCACCTCTTGGCATCGCTCTTTCCGTCACATTGTGTCTTCAAAATTCACTTCGACTTGTCGTTAATGAAACGTTGTCATTTTTTCGGTAAAGTTTGCTGCTCACAGTTTAGACCTTAGTACATTGAGCACATATAGTCAAGTTACCGTTGTGAATCTTTGTGAATCTTTCTGTTTTATGTTACAGAACGGAAGTTAGTACATTGAACGCAGAGGAGAAAGATTTGTTCCAGAAATTTTGTGTAGCTTTGGCCAAAGAACTGATACCGTATCTGGAAAGATGTATCCAAGCTCTTTTTTTATCAAAATCAGTTGGAATGAACAAAAACGTACCTTCATGTATTTCATTGGATGTTGATGAACTCACACATTCTCTGCTACCGATGATGCCAAATGATTTGTTGGAACCCTCTGAAGCTCGCACTAACAATCAGTCAGACAGTAGTGCTGATACCAAATCGATTTCAATTATCGAACCACAGTCTGCAAAGCCACAAGCAATCTCAGAAGAAAAGACGGACAACAAAGAATCCATTACTGAACCAATTCATGAAGAACATCCCGCAGATATTGATAGTTTACCTTCAGAACACTCCGGTAATGAAATTGCTGCTGAAGTCCATAGACCATAGTAAGACACGAGAGTAGCAAGTAAAATTATCACATTTTTTTTAGTTTGTGGTCTTTTGATTTCTTCACTGAATTCGGCTACACACCTGATGCGCATGCATGAAATAGAGTGTATTCACTGACGGAAATGTCAGGAACTTCCAGCAACATTGTGTTTTTTTGTACGTTTTTGTCAATAGAGAGTTTAAGCTTTGCGTTCAACGGCAAACGTCAAACGCCAGGCGAAAAAAAATCGCCAATGTAAAAACAGTAAGGCAAAGATAATTAATTGTGTTAGCACAGAATGTTAGAATAAAACTGTTTGACAGAAAATGGACAATCAAAAAAGATGAGAGGCGGAAAAATATGCCAAGAAAACGTGACTCTGCCGTTTGCCGTACCTTTTAAACGCGACACTTAAGGTCCCTAGTAATCCACTTAATCGTATCCTTCTAAATGAAAAAATCACCGTTGTGTTATTCGGTGTAAATGGGCCTTGAAGTTGAAAGTGTTATTCTGATACCAATCGTCTGAGCCTAATTTAGCACCATCAAGTAAAGTTTTGAAAGGCTCAAAAATATTTGACCAAAGCCGAATCAAGCATTCTGTTACATAAATTCGATGGAAATTCAAATTCCATGTTCACAACCTTAATCGTGCCCGGTGCCCGGTCGATGTTGTCTTATTAGAGAACGCAGGTGTTTGCAGGCGTGTACGGGTCTAGCTCTCTTCAATTATTTGCACACCTTTAAGAGAAGGCGAGTCAAGTTGGTGAGAGTTTGGTCAAGAAGAGGCTTTAAGAGAACGTTATAAATAATTTATCTATACCGCTCAAGTACGCTATTTACCTTTTCATCGCATGTCAAATTGAGTATTAATAACATTGAGGTCTGTTCTTATTTCCATATCAAGTCATTTTAAATGCGATGAGATTAGTAAAACTCCTCGAAGTATGTAAACACATTTTAGAGTTTAGTGGAAGAATGAAATAAGTTGGATTGTAGCCCGTTGAAGAAGGAAACACCTTCAAAATTTTTTGAAACTTTGATTGTTTGAGGTTTGTTTTTTCTTCGCCAAACATTGTTTTAGGAAAACTGCTTTCTTACTAGGAAAAATGAGATTTTCATGCATTAGGAATAATTGACTGGATTATACCGTTCATACCGTAGAGCCTCTTGTAATTCAGAGTACTCCGTAAGTCATGATCTGGAAATGGTTGTAATATAGCATAATTCGCTCTCAAAGAATATTTCTAAACACTGCAGTGTATAATAACTGCAGCTGCTCAATGGCAGTTTTTAAACTGATTATTTATTTAACATTTCTGACTGATCTTTCAAGTTCTCTTGAATAGAAAGTTATGTGTCAACATTCTTAAAACTCAGAGCAATTTATACTACTGATTTTAAGTTTTTATGGAGTAGCATGATGAGCATTGGCGCAGGTGCATTTAGAGGTACGTATTTTATTGCATTTGCTTGCATACATACACTACAGTATGCTGTATGTATACAGTACAGTCTTCGCTGCATACATATGCTGCATGGAGTCTTTTGTACCTTAGTTAGTCCTAAACTTGTCTCCGTTAGTCGTCGCATTTTCATCAATAGCGAGGCTCAAATTTGACTGCCGCAACTGCTTTTTGGCTATGAACGTATGGGATTGCGTAACCAAGCTGTAGAAACACGTCTTGGTCGACTTTGTTCGCGCGAAGAAGAAATCTGGCAACGTGATTGGCTCGCTTTCGACTTTTTCGCGGCAAATTATTTTGCTAGCGAATCATGTTGCTGGATTTATTTTTCGCTCGAAAAAATTACCGTAGTGGAGAACGGGTTTAAGTGTATTGATTTCTATACAACTGGATTGCGCATCTGGCTCAAAAGTGAAGCCAGCGAAAATGAGGAATTTGGAGTACCAAGATGGCCGCCAAAACATTTCCGGTTACGCGAAACCACACTCAGTGCGCGAAACCATGGTACCAAGATGGCCGCGATGACTTCAAAATTTTGACTGCTGACATATAGGGATGTGCAATCCAGTTATATAGATATCGATGCTTAAGTGGCATTGCCTACTTGTAAGAATCTGAAGCTGAATCAGCTGAACCACTGAACCTGGCCAATCACGAACTGGACTAACCCGTTCGCAGGCTGGTGTCCTTTATTTTTGGTGTGTAGCGCATATAAGCAATTATATGACGTCATAATAGATCCAAAGATTATAACTGAGTAAATTGAACACGTACGTAGAACTGTATCCATAGTAGTTTGTTTTGCAGAACTGAATTAAATGCGTAAAAAGAGTGCAATTGCTTTGATACTGCTGGTATTGCAAATATTCCACGGCTGTGTTGCAGAAGGTGAGTGAATTTCGCGGGAAAAATATCGCAAAATTATTCATTTTTTCATTTTATCTCTCACAAAACTTGGAATGGTGTTTGGAGGTGGTGCCAGATGATTTCCCTGGTGAATAAATCGTCCGGAGTTTTCTCAACCATGCCGTCCCAAAGGAAAACATATAGCGTAAACAAGAGCACTTACACTAATGTAGGAGAAATACTATAAGCCCTTTTCCTACCTTTTTTGCCTGACGCGAAGCGAAAGCAGAATCTTAGTAACTTGATTGGATCGCTTTCTACCTGTTATGATAGCTACGTTTTCGTGGCGATATCTTTGGCCAACCAAATCACGTTATTAGATTTAGTTCTTGCGTTGCGCGAAAAATCGCATGGTAGAACACAATATAGTAATCGAGCCATTATCATTAGATCAGTAAACGTTAATCATAACTTTTTGTCAGATAAAGTTGGATACTTAGCAAACTCAGGCCATTCGAAAATCGACTTACAAAGGAAAGCTGGGGAAGCTGTTCATATTCCTTGCGATGTTTTGCCATGCCAAGAAGAATGGAGATGGATTGAATGGAGGAAAATTGATTCAGGAATTTCTGTCTTGATGAAGTTTCCAAATTACCATGTATACATTCACCCTGACCTTTCCACTCGTTTCAATATGGATGAAAACGGTGGATTATTGATCAATTCTCTAATCCATGAAGACTCAGCAACGTATGAATGTCGAAGTTTTGTTACAACAAAACAGACATTAGTTCATGGATCAAGAGTGAATCTAAATATCGAAGGTAATTGTTATAATGAAAAAGGAATTGTTTTCTGGTCAACTTCAACTGTAGTAAAATTGCTTTCAATCAAACAATTTCAATCATGCAAGATTTGGTCTGTACTAAGTTGTATTAAATTTGAAATGAATTCAACTTACTATATGACTATATATAGTGATAAATTAACCCCAGGTCTAAGCTATTAAGTACATACGCGACGTTCCCTCTTTGTGTCAAGGAGGTATATAATGAAATAAGTACATTGCTGATTGCTGAAAATACAATGCCTTATGTCGACAGGAGTCGTTGCCGGAATGAAATCGTCACGGATGCAACTATTCACACGATATTCTGCTTCATTTCATTCTTTTTTACATTTTATTTCATATATTATCAGAACTCTCTGGCACAGGGGCGTAGCCAAGGGAGGGCAAGGGGGGCCTTGGCCCCCCAATCATTTGAGAACCACATTTTTAAGACGTTGAAAACCGGCTAGAAATGTGTAGGGGGGGGGCATCTCACATTGAAAACTGAAAATTTTCCAGTGTGAGCATGCCATCTGACCTTTCTAAAATGTATTCGCCTCCCCAAAAGTTAGGTCCTGGCTACGCCACTGCTCTGGCATGAATATTATAACCGTTAGCACGAATCCTGTCACCACTAGGATTTCACGCAAACAATGTCTAAATCTTCACGTACCATCAACTGGCCTGGTTCTAAGAACAATGCGAAAATTCCAATTATTTTAAAACTAGATTACTTCATTTTGCGTCAAAAATATAGGGGATCTAGTTGATTTATTTTTGACAAAGACACACAATAAATTGGAAATAGTTTAATATCTAACATTGTTTTTTTACTCAAAGATTGCACTCATGTAGGGCTTGCAAGGAAAGAAAATAGAAAGTAACGCAATTGGTATTGTAGTTTTTGGAAAATATGAAAGATTACATAGGTTGGTCCGGAAGTGGCATCTGCCAAAGGCCTCTCCATCTACACGTTTCGGACTAGCAGTTATCGTAATGCAATTAATTTTCTAAATCCTTTGATGTATTAATCCAGGTCATCCTAACGATCTTCTAACAAAAGATCAAAGGATCAGGTAGAAACGTGCTTGATTGGCTGTTGACCTTACTAGAACAAAGTAGAAATAATTTACACTAACTAAGCGAATAGCGAGAGAGATTAAATATTTGTTGTGCTCATAAATATCGATCACATAGTGCAAGTAACAATGCTGCTAGAAAGAGCAAGGTCAGAAAACAGCGTGCATGAGAATATTGACACCATGAAATTCGTTCGCTGTTTATCAAATTGTACATCTAAGTTTGATTTACGCATACTTTTTCTTTCACTTCTCATGGAACAAGTGGTTTTTGGAGGTACTTGTTTAATATTACTTGGCTTAGTATGTTTTTAGGACTGTAACTAGCTGTATAGAAGCTAACAAGGAATAGCTGAATCCATGATCTTCATGTTTATAGGATCATATCAAACTATTATCAGTATGTTTTCATATACATTTGAAATAAACCAAAAACCTGACTTCGTTGGTTTTTTAATTGATAGAAAATCGAATTATTGAAAGTCCGGTCGACTATTTAGTAGTGTCCACTATACCCAATACAGCCAGAGTAATGGATATTTGGCTTTTGGTTTTTACTAGACTTGAATACTTAAAAATACCTGTTTAGGAGAGATATACTGTATGATAGGATTGTTTAGAGAAAACCAGGACGGACACTTTAGAGGTGGATTCCATTGAGGAAAACCTTGTACAGAGAATAAAAATGAAAACAAAGTTTCTTTTGTCCAACACGCTTCAAAGTCCAAGGCTCAACCCTTTGACTTCGATACTTCAAGATAATTCTCGATTTCATTTTTATTCTAAAGAAGATTTTTCCATCAGGAGGTCCATTTTGATGTCAATGCAACGTTTAGGCGTTTGTATGATTTCACAAAACTATATTAAAGACAAATTGATAATGTAATTTCAGTTTTCTCCCGTCCGAATCTTTGTTTTAAACAGTTAAATTTGATATGTTAGACATCGTTCGCTGCATGCATTGCCATGCATGGTGCAGACTAGTTTGAAAACGCTGAAGATGCAAACATGCAGTACAGAAACTGGATTCGTAGAAAACTTGATTTTTTGCGTACATTTTCCTCACTTGAAAGTAAATTTGAGGATACAGTTAATTGATATTGACATAAAGCATATAGACTGTATATGTATTTCAAGACCTGAACAGTTGCGAAATATATCTGCCATTTCACTTTAGCTTTGGTGCTCGATTCACTGAGATTTACTAACCCGATAATAATTAATATGTTTTTGTTGTTATAGATACAGAGAAAGGACTAGACTCAAAAATAAAGCACGTCGTTATTGGTCATTCAGCTGTACTCGCCTGCGAACTGAGGAATATTTCAGATACCTCAAAACTTCTTCAATATTCCTGGACTAAAAATGGCGTTGACGTAACATTTGACCAGAGATGTACCATGCTAAAGTGGGGTGGACTGTTTGTGCGACGTGTAGCGATGGAAGACGCAGGCAGCTACGTGTGCACGGCGAAGACGTTGAGTGATACAGGTGGCCCTAAAATCTATAGAGGAGTCAAAGTTATCCTGCAAATTTGGCGTAAGTTTTAATAGTAATTCTATATGCTGTCCAGATCAGAAGATCGAAACCACGTATGGTAATCTTCGAGGCTAGCAGACCTCTGCGTGAAAAGGCTGATTTCATCCTTTTTCTGGCACCTTGCGGCTTGTTGCATAAAGTTAACTATAATCGTAATGATGTCCTATCCTGTCATTCCTGTAACTGTGTGTAATTTTTCCAAGGTTTTGTATTTTTCATTTTGCAGGCCCCCCAGTCATAACTCACATTAAAGCAAACCTTACTGTCCTGAATGGTGGTGACGTTTACATGCCGTGCAGTTCACTGGGATATCCGACAAAGATTACTACCAGCTGGAAACTGAATAACAAACCTCTTCCCAACACATTTAACTCGCGAGTCTTTCCAGATGGGACGCTTTACCTTCAGAACGTGAATGCAGATTACGAAGGAGTTTATGAATGCACACCATTTAATAAAATAGGAGCAGGAAATTCAGCTGAGACAATACTTAAAGTTATAGGTATGAGGAACATGATTAACTTATTCTTTCTCGTTCTTCAAACCTGATTTTTGCACCAAATGAACGTTGAGAAGTAATAGCTCGTGAGTGTGTACCATACGTAACACTGTCTTAATGAAAAAAATTAGACAATGCAGAGTCTTGCACTCACGCAAGCTGAGGCGTATTATTCTGTTTGGTATTGTTCAAGTTACTGGTACGTTTGAATATTTTTCTGATTTATCATAACCAGGTAATCTGAAATCACGGAAAAAAGACTGGGACTAGTTCTAAAAATTCCGTTTTTGTTTGAAAATAGTTGTTATTTCACGAAGTGCATTGTATTTTGCTCCCAAAGTTGCAATGAACTTGTCTTTCTCACTACTAAACGTATTTATGAAGTTTCGACTATTTTCATCAAGGGGAAAGAAAGAAAGGAGTGATTAAATACAGCCAAATGGATTTCTCCATTTTCTAGTCTGTTGCTCGTTCCAGTCTTTTAACGCTACAAATATCTTCCGTTTTTCAACTCTGGATGCAAAACCTCGAACACTGCTAGACTTCAAAAGAAGTTTGAAAACCAAAAGTATCTAAATAAGATTTAATAAATTTAAACATGATTTAATACAACAAAAAGCTACTCATAGATTTCTCCCGACAATGTGTAGTTAAAGGACTTTAAAAAACATGGTCGTTTCATTGTTCTCAGCCACTCCTTTGCCACCAATTATCAAAAACGTCGTTGTGCTTTCGAAATCCGCCGTGGTATCTTGGGAGCGAGGCTATAATGGCGGATCAAGACAGACGTTAGAGATTTGGTACCAACCGTCTGATTCAGATGATAAGCATTGGAAAAGAGTCAGGCACATTCCTGCAGACTTCACATGGTTTACTGTGTACGAGATCAAGCCACTACAGTCTTATGTGTTTAGTATGAGGGGAGTTAACAGGATAGGATTTGGAGTTTTCAGCTCTTTATTCCAAACTAACAAGTTCATAAATCAAGCACAACCCAGCGACGTAAAAGGTAAGGATTTCAAATTTCTCCGCCATTTTACCTCATTGGTTGGCAAAGTGTGTAGAATGAATCGCATGATATGTTAAGTTCACAAACCTACAAGATCTCTGCCGTACCAAATGCGCTTATATTCTGCGTACTCAGTCCTCACAACACCTGACAATTCTGCAGCTTTTCTGATCATTTTCGTAAGAGGAAGACCTTTGCATAACTTAGCAGAATCATGCCATTGGAAGCGTTGCATTGTATTTTACTGATTGTGCAATTTTGATATTTTTATACAATATGTAATTTTCTTACATGTACTCTTGCATATTTTAGCCTTTGATAAGCCACTAGCTCCTAGCAACGTCATATGCGACGGGACTCCCACTGGCCTTAAAATATCGTGGTCCTACTATCAGACTCCTGGACGACCACAACTGCAATATTTCATGATCGAATACCAAGAAGTGAACTCGAGCTTATCGTGGAAAACTTTAACAGATGTCATCAGTTCCGAAAAACGCCATTGGTTTATTGGTTCAGATATATTGAATCCAAGATTACTCTACGAATTTCGAATGTTTTCATTTGCTGGAGCATTTAGTAACCCTTCAAATGTCGCTGCTACCACTCCAATGACTGGTACGCCTTAAGGCCCGTTTACACGGGCGATTTTTACTGCGTTTAACATGCGTGATCGAGTAGGTTGACTGGCCAGTGCATGGCATCAACAAAACTGTTGAACCAAATTATCCGCCAGTTATTTACTCTATCACATCGTTCAACACACGAAAAGTCGTAGCAAAAATCGCCCGGGTAAATGTTGGGCCTTCACAAGTGTTTGATTCAAATTTACTTTTTTCGTTGCACCTTTCCGCGTAAGTGAAAGTTTGAAACATGTGGAACCTCACAACTTTCTCTTGTGATGTTTTATCTAACAAGGGTTATGTGTCGGTATTATTTTTCGGGCTTAGCTTACTAGAAGTCACCGAGTTTTTTCATTACTTTTAGAATCACCTACGTTTCTGCCAAGTTCCAGTGGAAATGACGATGTACTGATAGCAGTATGCTTTGTATCAATAATCGCCGTCGTCGTAATATTTGCTGGCTATTGTTGTTGTCGAGTTCGAGTCAGTCGCAAAAACAGTTCTCGAAAAGGTATTGTCTGCTAAGGACGAAAAGTCTATAAGTTTGATTTAGAAAATAGAGAAAACTAAAATTTAATATATGCCGTTAATAGTTCAAGAAAAAACATGCGGTTGGGTATAAATGCAAAAGTAAGCAACACAATACAGTACAATTTCAAAACAATTTCTTTGATCCTGGGTTCGTGAAATGAGAGCTTTGCAACGTCGGCGATATATGAAAACAGTGTCAAATGCTTCCGGTGACTATCGCTAATGAGAACTTGCTAAGCTGTTAGCTGTGGGCCATAAATAACATACTGACAGAGAGCACAGTTACTGGACGCTTTTCAAAGAAGTATTTTTTTTCCATTTGTGTAGAAAGGCCAGTCAACAGAATATATAAACTGAATAAATCATGCAGGTAATACGGGCTATATATGTTAATGTATTCTTCGGAGCATTAATTACCGTAGTCGGATATGGTGACCGTACATTGCAGGCATAAATTCCTTAGACCATGTAGCTGGTGATATTCCATTCCCAGATCATACCCTTCAAAGTTTTTTTTCAGTTTTGCTGCCCGTGACCGTTTTAAGCCGGTCAATTCTGGTCAGTTGAATTCGAATGCATGATTCAGTGGTGCTTAGCAGAAGGCACCGCAAAGAAGTTCAGTCACAACTTCATAGTATGACTTCATCTAGTATAGCTATTATTAAAGATTAAATTCACATCAGGTCATCAGGTCGTAGCCACATACTCCTAAATTCATAAGTGGTCTTAATTTAAACTGTGTTATCTATGTTGGCTGTCCTGAAACAAAAACTATTTTACGAATGTGAAGGGGGACATTGGGATTTGCAGTGTTGTGGTATCGGCCTATTTTTGAAGCGGTATTACGGTGACAAAAATTGTAGGTTGCAGTGCTGCGGTGAACATAAAGCCTACGCTGTGCGGTATATTATTTCTCCAGGCTGCAGTTTGCAGGGAAAAAATCAAAAACGTTTAACCAACGTTTAAAGAAGACGTTTAACCAACTTCTACAAGACCTACAAGGTTGCTAGCAGGCGAACTTTTCAACGCAATGTTGTCAGTGTTGTTATGGTAGGGATATTTTTGTCTTTTTTACATCTGTTCTACCCACTTTATTGTCAATTTACAACAGCGTTGTTTTATTAAGGCCTGCCTTCTAGTCATTCGTTTATCACCGTATATATTCGCGCAGTCAAAGTTCTGGAAGTTTGAGTCAATATGAATGTTGCTTTGAGTTTGCGAATTCACACATAGACAAATGAACTTCGGCGACCGTCAATTGTTCGCGACATTTGTGACAAAATATAAACGTGCTTAACATTTTTTTGTTACCTTCTTTTTTTGCGGTGTGCGGTACTGTGCGGTGATGCGGTATTTTCGGAATTTTTGTGCGGTATTACGCTATGAACACCCTCCCAATGTCCCCCTCAATGTGAAGGCCGGCTTTACTTAAAGGTGGACAGTACACTCTGTTTCACTAGTTTCATTTTCACTTGTTTATGCCGTTCAAAACTTTGAACTGAAAAAGCACAATGTCAGTAACTTGGCAAGTTTTTGCTCCGCAAATCCCTCTGTCCTCCTCCAACATGGCGTGCAAAATAATTTCAGGTGAAAGAAATTCTTTTCACATTTTTTCAGCACTTTATTTCTGAATTTCATCAGGTAGTGATCATGTGATTTCGCCCACTCTTTTCCGTTTTTTAGCAGTAAGTGCTGCTCGTAGGAATGTATTGCATGTTTACTTTCAACAGTCTGGTGCTGTGTATGTCTTGACTTGCATAAACGTGAACGTCCTATATTGTGACCCCATGCTGTTATCAGACGTTTTCTGCTAAATTTTAATTACCAGCCGGAGATGCGGCAATCGGCATATAAGCAGACACTAGACATCGGCCGTTGTTGGAGAATGCTCATTAAATTTGAAAATCTCGCCAAACTATAAGTGCTCTGTAGCTGCTGGAACTTTAAAGAAGAAGATAGCTCGACGACTGCTTTGTTTTTCGATGAAAATTGATGGGAAATATCAACACGATAAGGTTTCTGAATCTTTGTTTTGATTTATGACCGTATATTCAAATGCGTTATGCCTCAACATCAATCACTGTTCGCAAGCACTTAGTCGTAGGTCATAGCTAGGACAATATTATATACTGAATATTTCACGAATACTATTTACTATAAATTTAGTTGCAAAACCGTACTTTTTCGAGCGTAAAATGTGGATAATCCTCTGGTCAAATATTAGCTTAGCTTGAGGTGGGAAAGCCCTGGGCCAGGGAATATAGGTTACATGGAACACCGAACACGTTTTGCTTGTTTTAATATTAGTCATGGCAAATCTAATGACATAACCGGCAGGACTTCGAGTCAGTTTAAGGGCATGCTCAACAGCACGGTGTCATTTTACTGCGTGAGTCTTCTGATTCTAAGTAAAATATTTACTGTTTCAGAAAGGAACATCATTGGCTCGTCCTGTCAAATGCCTTAACGTTTTTATAGAGCCTTCATAAACTATACTATTCTTTCAAGTTAACTGTGTCATGCAGTTTATATCGAAAAAGTAATGATATTCCTTTTTCACAATTGAAAAACCAAGCATACGAGCATGTTTGATCTGATCATTCACACACGATCATCCTCCGCATTGTTTACAGTATTTAAAGAATGAGGAGATTACTGTCATGACTCATGAGGTCATGAATATGTAACCAAAACATTTCCTGAATTTGAAAACGCGCTGTAGAAGTTTCGATGAGTTTCTCTGCACTTTGGAGGTACAAAGCAAATGTTTTTACAGATCAACCGGGACGCAATGGACCTGAATCAACTAGGTCCAGGCAACTTTGGCTGTAGTTTGGCAACAACTAGGAGTGCCAAAGTGAATTCTGTAGTATATTAGATATTCCTCTCTTCCTATTGGATTTTTTTAGAGATGAATTTTTTCGTGACCAGAATCGGGTCATCTTGCTAAGTGCGAAACATTTCCTGCACTAAATG
The DNA here is from genome assembly GCA_025434845.1 of Phenganax subtilis. Taxonomy (NCBI): domain Eukaryota; kingdom Metazoa; phylum Cnidaria; class Anthozoa; order Malacalcyonacea; family Clavulariidae; genus Phenganax; species Phenganax subtilis. The sequence continues at coordinate 14,451 of JAOBYK010418568.1, forward strand.
TTTTTTGTCCTGCCTGTTTGTGGTATGATAACCACCATTCAAAGCAATGTGCAATCACACGTGCACTGATGCAACCATTGCTAGTCATTCATGGTCATACGATTAGAATTGTCGCAGTTCTAGAAAATATTTTATTGATATTATGAACAGTTTATCTTTTATTTTTAACCTCCTAAAATGTAAAAGGGATTTTCCATCTTGGTCGAGACTTCTGCAACATATGAACTGCAGGTGTTTGCTCCGTTCATCTTTGATGAGACCAGTGAATAACCTGAACTGGGCAGTTCGTAATGTTCAATGTTCCACGAAATATCAGGATTGTAAGAAAGGCAAAAAAACCACAAAAGATCTTAAAGAGTCCAAGTAAAGCATTTTAGTCCTATTTGTGACAGTCAAAGCAGGCTAGCCATTGAATAAGCCCACATATATCGTCGCGTTTTTTCTTGCACACTTTTGCAACGTCGAAATTGCTAGCTCACTGTTCCATTCCAAAAGCTCGTCGAAGCTCTATCAATGAAGAGGCAAAATTGTAGCAATTTTTGTCGCACAGGGTCTAGAATAAAACATAAAAATATCGATGGCAACTCAATATGCCGGATTCACTATGACTTCTTGGACATAGGCTGCTCGGACCTTCGTGACCTCTGAGACACAATTCTTGATTAAGCCGGCTAATCTGTG
>JAOBYK010418679.1:0-36343 GCA_025434845.1 Phenganax subtilis
GGGGGGGCGGGATGACAAAATGTTAGTGATCCGGCTGGCTTCATCCAGTTATAGGCGCTTTCTTATGAAGTTATCGTTCCAGTTGATATTACAGTTTACTGAAGTTTATGCACAAATCAACATTGGTTATGGGGGAAGGGGGAAACATTTGAAATAATAGAAAGTCTACAAATTAATTTCTATGATAGTACAGCCTTTCCTGGATACGATAGATGAGAACAGTGTGCATATGAAATAGCTTTTATGACTCTAAAATCAATATAAAATCACAAATTGCAGTTTCTTTTGAAGACACTCTGGAGTTCAAGATAACAAAAAAATGGTTTAACAGTCTGACTTAACTGGACCAGCACCATGTCAAAATGACGAAAAATGTTGGAAACTCAAAAGCTAACTGTTCCAACCAGAAATACATAATGATCAACCACAAGTTGCATGTACACAATATTCTCTACAAGTATAAATTAAAGAATCATGTTCAGTTTCTTCTCTCAGCCTTGTCGATACCCGTTGTGCTTTCAATCTTTTCTTCCATAACCTTGAACAAAAAAATGACTAAATCATGTCACTCAAAAACTTTAAACTAAACAAACAGAAAGTGAAGACGTCTTGGTTTTAAAAAGTTATACAGGGTGTTCTAAAGCAACAAAATGGTAATTCAACAGACTATCATTCAACATACATCGAATTATATGGCTTGATTTTTATATAGCAAGTAGAAGAGTTATGCAGCCTTTTAGTGCTATGTTTTCTTTTCTCTAAACACAGATTGAGTGAATACATTTAGTAGATAAATTGCCGGTCCAAATGGTTGGGATCTGCATGCATTCAAAACAAAGAAAATTTATTTCTCAAGAGGAAATTAAATTTAGTTACTTGCATTCAAGATGATCTTAAATGCAAATTTACATCTTAGTGCAACAGTAAGAATGTCAAATGTACGTGCTCTTCAATTAATTACTGAAAAACAGCGTTGCAGTCAAAAAGTTTTTCAAGACAAGAAGCTATGCATTGAATTAAGTCTGGCTTGAGGGAGCATAAGCATTGAGCAACTCATGTTAATTATCATTCTAGGAATTTAAACCTTACATATTTCATGAGCCTTCAATTGCAAACACTGGAGAAATACAATTTTGACTGGCAATTTGATTTCCCCAGCAATTAGTCATTTCTTGCTGTTACAAAATAAGTAACGTATCAATGGAAAGCTAAATAACTTGTCTTTTTTGCTAACCAAAATCAGATTGTTTAATGAGAGGTATTTTGTACATCAGAGTAGTATGAAAATGGGGTTTCTGGCTCAATTTGGCCATTCCCCCTTTTCAACATTTGCTGAGCAATTGCTGACAACCTGCTAACCACCTGCTAACCACCTGTCAATCAAAATCTCATGAATAATTAATGAGCTATGGCACCAAAGTATAAGCTACTATTACAGATCGTTTCTGGCCGCGCCCCCTTTTTTGCCACCTGTCAATCAAACTCATGAATAATTAATGAGCTATGATGTCATCAAAAAATCTAAGATGGCACCAAAGTATAAGATTCAATTATGCATATTTAATGAGCTTTACCAAAAATCCAAGATGGCACCAAAGTATACATTACTATTATGCATAATAATTATAAGGAAAATTTTTATTTTTCCTATAATAAATGAACACTGAGCAACCAAAACCACAAAATGCAAGTATTAGAGAAACTTTACTAAAATTATCTTCCGCAAAAGAAATAAAATACACACAATCCTATACTAAAAAAGCTTCTGAAAAAGTACTTTTACAAATTTATCAAGACTGCAAAACAGATCAATTAAATAAAACGAATGATATGATTACGGACGTGATGATTGGGAAATTTTCGGAACTTATGGAGCATTTAAGTTTAATAGAGAATGCTACGCAAATGGGTAGAGAACTTTCTGATAATGAACCATTTCGTCAAGATATAAAATTTATTGTCGAATATATTACACCTTATATTCCGCTGATAGGAATTTTTTCTGGGAGTCTCATCATGGGAAAACATGTTGTAAGTAATGCTGTTAATAATAAAGAAGAACATTGTATGAAACAAGAATCACAAGAAAAAACGAGCGAAGAGAAGTCGGAATCTTAAATGAGATTTTTAACTATTGTAAAAATACTACCACCCCAGAAATTAATCATAATCCTTTTAATATGATTATCGTGGGAATGACTAATTCCGGAAAAACTTATTATCTTCTAAAAATGTTAGGAAACAATTATCTTGGCTATTTTGATTATAGTTGTCTTATTTGTCCCACTTACGAATGGAATAAAACTTATCAAGAATGGCCTTATGAGAAAGATGAAAATTTTATAGATGCGGCTGGTGATCAAGACGATGTGGAGGCTTTTTTAAGACAAATCGTAGAATTTGCTAAAGGTACAAATTCTTTAATTATTTTAGATGACGTAGCAGCAAGTACTTTTGTGAAAAAATGTACTTCGGAACTCGTAAAGTTAGGATTTTCTGCAAGACATTATGGACTTTCTACAATAGTTATTACTCAACAATTAACATCTATTGCAAAGCCTTTTCGAAAAAATATTTCAAAGTTAGTAACTTTTTATAATCCTATTAAAAAAGATATGGATGTTATTTTTGATGACTACCTCGGAAATCTAACTAAAAAAGAAAAAAATGCTATTCATGAACAGCTAAAAAACAAAAAATATGCAAGATAGGAAATTAGCTTAAGATATCCTTACAAACACTTCGTAATGTGGCCTTACTTTGTGTAATAAAATGTATAACTCTTAAAAAGTTATACATTTTAAAACGACTTTATATTTTTATGTTTTTAAGATCTTCAGTGAAAGTATTATTATAATCAAAATGTGTATTGAGTCTAAGACCTGTTCCATTTCTACCAGGTGTAGAAGTACATCCACAAGAACTAGTTTTTTCTATTTTTTTAATCATTTCACCAGGATTATTAGGATCTGGGATTAGATATCCTTTTCGCTCTGAGTTGGTTATACAATTTCCCATTTATTTAAAGACCTCAATAATGCACATTTTCTCTCGTTCTATTCTTAAAATTAATCAATCCATCGCTTACGACAAATATGTGGCACATTACATTTGCACTTGTGGCTTTCTTCGTGATTTCCAACAAAACTCCATTTTGAGTGTTGAGTAACTTCTTACCAGCTCCCACAACAAGTTTATCTTCTGTAGTTCTTAAATCCACCATCAACGCAAATTTATCTTTGAAGAGATTTCTAATCGACATACTGCTGGGCTTGTATTCTAATTCCCTTTTATGCTCCAATAATTTTTTGCTTCATCGTAGAGATCTTCCTTTTTAATTCCTTGCCCATATACAAAATTTGGAACGCTTTTGATGGTGATTTTTATAGATTCTATATTGGGATAGACGAACTCCTCAGAATCCGTCACGGACTTGTTCCTAAATAGCATTACGATGGCAGCCATACTTTTTCTAGGAAGATTTACAGTTTCATTTATCAAAGGAGAAGCTTTATTCCCACTCTACGGTTTTTGACAAAGTAACGTGCTTGAAAGATAAACTTTTTCCAACTTCGTATCCCACAATACTTTCGTTAGCAAGATCTTCGTTTTGAATTTTTTCATATTCTAGTTTGATATTCTCCAAAGTATATCCTTCTACACTCTCACCACTTTGCGCCGTCATGATTTTGCTATCTTTTGGTAAAGTAATTCTATATTGAAGAATATTTTCCAACGCAGAAGGACAAAATAATCCATGATCTCCTTTCTAGATCCTTTGATATCAGACATTTTAAGTTTTCTAAAATCTGGTCTAAGTTCGTTAGTAGTTGCCATTTTTATATAGAGAAAAACAAAATTTTTTTTTTTCGGGGATCAAAGATCCCTAAAAAAAAATTATTATTCTCTATACCGCTTACGCTCGTTTTCGTGTTCTATTTTTATACATGTCATACGTGAACCATGTTAAAGCTAGAGCGAGTATCCATAAATTTTGAGCCAAGAAACTTACACCTTTTGCTCCCCATATTAAAACATTAGCAACCAATCCCAACACGGCGCTAGCAATAGCAGCCGCTTGTTTTGCTAGATTTCCACCGCTTTTGCAAAACGTCCAGTGGCTTGAGCTTCTTTTTTTTATAGCACTTATCACCACAGTAGTAATAATTCCTGCTATAGATATAGCAACAGCACTAAGACCTATCAAATTTTCTTTTGCCCATATTTTAAACTTTTCTAATATATTTAAGTCATTTATTTTGGCTTCTTGTTCTATAATACCTTGAGTTTCCGACTCGACGGTTCTAATATCGTTTTCTAATCTTATTTTATCGGCGGATAGTCTTGCTATTTTTTCCAAAGTATCATACACAGCTTCTTTTTCTGGATTCGTTTCTTGAAGTGTTTTTAATCTCCAGTGATCGGCTTCATTTTCTAAAGTTTCTAGCTTTTCTTCTACAGATTGAGTTTCGGGTTCTAAGTATATCATTTGGTGTTAGATCATCCTTTTTAGAGAGAATGTCTTTCACCGTGATTTCTAAACTATCAATATAGGACTCTAAGTTATTATTTAGTGTTTCTAATGAACCTCTACTTATTTGACTTGTAATTTCCGCTAAATTATCACCATTTATGGTGTTTGATTCTAAATTTTCTTTGATTTGACCTGTGGCTGTTTTTTGGTGTTCACGAAATGCATTTTCTTTTAAGAATTTAAACTGATTTATATCTTCTTGAAATTTCATATTTTCAGAGTATTCAAAACGACCATCTTTTAACACCACGATAGGTTTTCCATCAAAATTAATACCTAATATTTTGTCATTAACGCCTCTTTTTACTAAAGATTTTTCTAACAACATTTTAGAATTAGGACCATCTCCATCATTGATGTTTTGTCTTAAAAAAGTTCTTAAGAAAATTTTCGTTTCTAAGGTTACAATTTTATCAATATCATTATTAAAATTGTTTTCCCACTCTGGTCTTGAATCAACATCATCATGAGTGTTGTCCCATTCTGGAATAACATCAACTGGTGTAACATTAACATTAGGTTCTGTAAAAGTGGTTTCTTCTTCTCTACCTATGTCATCAAGATCCTCCAACAACTTGGTCTCACGACCTTTTTCTACGGTGTCTATGACATTATTATCTTCTACATTATCACAACCATACTTATTCATTTCAATTTGCTCTTTTTCACGCGCAAAATCATCATAGTCAAAGTCGCTAAATTCAGCATCCATTTATTATTATAAGTTATAATGAAGAAACATCAGATTTTTTTACCCAAGAATTATGTTTATTATCATATCCTAACCATTTTACGAATGCCATATTTCCACGAGTTTCTAAGACCTTTTCGACTCTATAAATATCATTTTGTTTATCCACAGGAGATAATTCTTCTTCATAAAACTTTCCTAAAACAGGCTCATTATCTGTGATATCTTTTATTTCATACGTGGTGGGGTCACCTCTAAATATTTTCAAGATCTCGAAAATCTCCTCGGTAAAATTAGCTTCGTATCCTTTGTCGAAAAAATTTTTATACTTGCTCACCCCCACTTTTTTACCAATCTTAAACTTTGGTAGCGGATATTGTCCAGTCCAATTCCCATATAAAGTCGACCAAACCTCTTCCGAATTATTTTTATTTACATCAGAAGGTTTCATCAAAATAGCGCCATGTTTTGTAATATTATAATTGTAAACAAGTTGTTCTAAAATATCTATCCATTTATAGGTTCCTTTCGAGTAAAAATATTTCCACATGATCAATTTTAAAGTTCTATTAAATCTTTCTACGATGGCAGCTTTTCTTTCTGACTGTGTGGAAAAATATTGTATATCATGTTTTTCTAATAAACTTTTTACACCTACCTTGTAGAATTCTTTTCCTTCATCGAATTGAATTTTATCGGGGTATTTTCCAAATCTAGACTTAAATTCTTCTAAAAACTCTCTAACGGCGTCAGACATGTTTTTAGTATCTTTTTTAAGTACAGGAATTGCAAAACCATATCTAGATAAAATCTCGATCCCAGTAAGAATCCAATTATAGCCATTATATTGATAACGAAATTTACTCACGTCCACGAGGTCTAATTGTAACTACTCGGCTAGCGCGTTCACATAAGTTTTTTGTGTCTTGTATTTTTTAGTGACTTTTTTATACCTCGTGTAGGTGTCTTGAGTTTTTAACCAATCTCTTATTTGTTTTCTAGTAATAAGTAAACCATCTTCTAAAGCTTTTCTATAAAGTGATTCTACAGATTGATAACCAGATTTAGGATCATAATAGAGATTTCTTAATTCTTGTTCATTTTTGAAAACTTCTTCGTCTTTTTTATCCACTTTGTTCGTTTTCATTTTATTTAAAGGCGGATTCTTAAATTCCGATGTATAATTCTAATTAGACCGAACCTATCTTTACATCCATATTTATATTTGTTTTTATGTTGAAAAAAAGTTTGTTATAAATTCCATCTTTTAACAAGACAAAACTTTCTATATCTCTATAACGCGTAACAGAGCCATTTAAACTTTGAATTGTGGTGATGGGGAGAGTTACTATAGAAGAACTTAATTCCCCATTGAAAAAGTTTTTAGATTTATCCACGATGTTGCAATTCACCATAATATATCTTATTCCAAGATGAACATTTACTTCTTTATCACTTTCTACTTCTGCGTTTGCTCGAATAACTTTATTCTTCTCGAATCCTAGCCAGGTCCCAAAGTTTTTTAAATTTACATCTTCTCCTTGTTTATTGGCTATTTTACACCTATTAGAATGTTTGTTTTCTTCGAGTTCTAAAATTTATATTCTAAAATTTAGACTTCATTTGAGAAAAATTCCAAAAACCCGGATCGAATTTAAGCTCGTTTAAACCTCCAGTATTTACAGAGGTGTCTAAAATCATGTCGTTGCAGTTTTTCTTTACATTTTGATAATCCCAAAAAATCGTAGCTGTTTTTATGAATAATCTATCACCACTTTCTACTTTTATATTTCTGTCTAAAATAATTTCTTTAGAATTGTTTTCTATAAATACGGTTAATTTGTTCATTTATTTAATGCTGAAAATCTTAGATTTTCAGCTCACTTCGTGTGCGTTTTTTTTCCTTAAATAAATGGAAGTCACAACAGATAGACTTTTTCCACAACTAAACAACAGCTATAAAAAATATTATGGAAAACACTATGAAAAAGCTATGAAACTGATAAGAACTTGGTCTGGACCTGAAGCAAAACAAAGATTTTTAAAAAAATATCCAAATGCAGATCTATCTTGTTTTGCTTTTGAAGGAAAAGTAATTAAAAAAATAGAAGAAAATCCTGTTTATTAAGACATAAAAACACAAAAATTGCATCTCGGTGATGAAATTTATTACAAAGCAAGTAAGAATTATAGATATAGTATGAATACGCCTCATTTTAAAAATAACAAAGAATGGCAAAAATCTTTAGATAATGCAAAGCGGGTGCAAGACACCCTTAAAGATGATTTTTATTGGATCCCACAGATTTGGAATCATTATGGAACCATATCAAACCCTAAGCTAGAAGAAAACCAGCTCCACGATTTTACAAAAATAAACTTCTACGTGAATGAAAACGACTATTTTTCATATAACTTATATCCATTAGATACAAAATTTGATCCAAGTATTTTACCAGACTCCAAAGATATTAGAAAATACTTTGAAGAAAATCCTGATAGTTATCTTCATAGTCCTTATTTAACGAGTTTAGTAGCTGCTTATGTTATTTCTTACTTAGGAGGTATGTCTATAGAACATATTAACAGCACGGAGCGGGACCAGCCTGCTCTTATAAGTCCTATGGCTCGTTATTATTTTTATTATCACATGTCGAGATTCTTAAATTATCCACAAAAATTAACGCCTTACGTTTCTAAAGATATCTTAGAGATTATTGGGAAGAATATCCCAGTCAAGCCAAATTTTAGAAAAACTTCTTTAAAGATAATTTTGAGATACCAAACTACATCACCAATGTTGAATCCTTAAAATGGAAAATGTTTAAGGGACCCCGAAAAATACAAGCAGGGTTTAATCATCGTGAGTAAAAGTGATGATGACTGGAAATCTTTTATAAGAAAATCTAGCGATGGACTTACGTCCCTCGGACAAAAATTATTTCAACAAGCGCGGAATCTTATGTTTATTCTATTTTGGGAGCTCAAGCAAATAAAAGATGGAGTATTGTGAATCAAGGAGCTAAAAGTTCACAAACTCAAGATGTATTTCATAAATTAGTTCAAGCCACGATTGTTCAAGATGATATCACGGTAACTATATCCAACATGAGAACGGCTATAAAAAATACGAACGTGGTCTTAAACATGATGATAGGTCCAGGAACTATTTTAATACCTTCTAGTATGATTATTTTAGGAAAACCTATCGAAGGATATAATAATGTTTTAACTATAGCAAAAGGCGAGATGAAATTTGGTAAGAATAGTAGTGTTAATCGCGTAGCACCAAAAACCAAGTTTAAGTCTAGACTCAAAACCTAAGAGGAAGAACGAAGGGAGTGTGAGCGTAGCGAAGAAAGTGTCTTTTGAAACATCTCCCTCTTCTTCAAAAACTATTTCAAATAGCGACAAAGTCGCACGTAGCAATTCTTATCGTTTAGAAGTTGCAGGAGTCATGTTAATAACTGGAGTTCTAATTTCAAAATATATTTTATAATAAATGGCAATGTATCTTGGATATGAAGAATCTTATTTAAATAATAATATAAGAAAACTCGAAGACGATTAAGGAAAATCTCAGATGAATATAGAATCAAATAAAAACTTGAGCGAAGTGAACAAAACCGATATCGCGTCGAATCTTAATCTTATATACACAAATAGAAAAATAGCTGTAAAAAAAAGACCGATATCACATAGCGTCAAGTAAAACCGATATCGCATCAAATAAAACCCTTGCACCTAATAATATGATAAAGATAAAAGATGTGAAGATCGAGCTAAAAAACGACATATATCAATTAAGATCACATTTTATGTTTATGTTTAAATTTAGTAACCTTGATCAGCTCAGTTGGGAAAAACCTTCTAGTAATCGTGCTGGATATCCTCCAACCCTTATTATATCTCCCAAGATTAATTACAATACAAAAGTTAAACTACTCTACCACATTTTTGATGATAATATGGCATTAACAAATCTCAGTATGGAGTATGAGGCTACTATCATAAAAAAAGATGGTGTTAAGGTCTCTTTTAATATGTTCAAAAAGGACTTCTTCAATATGAAAAAACCGAAGACTTCAACATTTTAGAAATAGATAAGGAGTTTAGATTATGTTCATAATGTTGATGATATTTTTGTATTTTTTATACGTTGCCGTCAAACAAACTTAACAACCATTAAAAACAAATCAGAGTTATACATCGTTGTGGAGTCAAAAAAGTTTTACGTAGCGCTTGGCTGACTTTTAAACAAGTTTTAAGTAAAATTGAGACGTACTGGATCCTACTTAAAATTTACTTGTTTTCACTTAAAATAAATGAGTGAAGAAAATAATCAAGTTTTAAGTAAAAACGTAGTAGAAACTTCTCCAAATAATGTTAACGCTACACACCTTACTACGCAAAAGAGAGAGAAAGATTCGCGAAGAGTAGCAGCTGGAAAAAGACTCGCAGAAATTTCTCAACAAGTAAAGAAGAAAAAAAGAAAAAAACTTGAGGAAATCAACAGTTTAAAAAATAATGAAGCAATGAATTTTTGGAATATTCCCACGTCTACTATATAGCTTCTATAATTAGTGTTGGAGCTGTTTGTTATATGTTTTATAAAAACAAGAAGATTGATAATGTAGGTTCTAATAAAAGTTCCACATCAGTCGAAATAAATAGCGCGAAGCGGTAAAGCATTGAAGAAAATACTACACCTGTTAAAAAACAAGAAAACGAATCCACTACGCGCTTAGATGACTTTGACTAAAAAAAAATTAACTTATAAATAAATGAGCACTAAACCTTATATTAATCAGATCAACGAAGCAGGTCTATTAACTTTATCTGCTGTAGGACTCTCGGTGGTGAGTAAAAAAGTTTTAGGAGGACCTTTAGGAACACCTCAAAGTATTCAAGGCACTTTAAGACTTGCTGGAGCTGTAATGTTGGGGTCTGTTTAGTAAAATATTTAGAAGATAAAAAAATAATTCCAGAAAAAATTGAAAAATGAGCAAAGCGAATACGAACGAAGTGGGTTTGAAAAAACTTTTTAAATTAATCGCTTCTATGGTAGCAGGAGGAATTTTTAATGCATTTGCTTTTGCAGGTGCTGGATTCATATTTTCTAAGTTAAATCATAATGGATATGAAAAAGAAATGAATCGTCATAATCTTGTGATGGAAAAACTTGCAATACACAAAGAAGTTTGGTATGAAAAAGAAGTTGCTCGAAAAATAAAGAAGCAAAACTTCGTCAAGAAGTTTCCGATGCAAATAGAGACATCAATATTTCTAATAAAAATCTAGAACTATTAAAAAAGAATCTAAATAATACTAGATTAGAATGGACTCCAGAACCAAGATTAGAAAACTACTACAAACCAAGTAAAGAAATGGAAGAATATCAGCATATCGTGATGGGAATTGCTGGAATAGTTGGAGGATGGATGTTAGGGAAAATTATTTAATCTTATCTAAGATTTTTAAAATGTTTATCTCACTAAAGATAAACATTTTTTTTGACTCGCTGCACTCGAACTTTCTTATTTTATTTGAGACTTAATTTATAATGCCCATAAAGCAAGGTATTTATTTTATCTTCCAAAATAATTCTTTTATCATCATCGGCAATTAGGGCTATTTTGTTAATGGTTTCTGTGAAAAGATTATGTTTTCTATTTCTTATCGTGTTCATTTTTCTTGTTAAATGTACACCACTCTATAGCCAGTTTCCATAATATTCGAATCTTAGGGTTTTATAGATAACAGCTTTCTTTAAGCCTTTACACTTAGATATTTCTTTATTATTTTCCTTCTTATAACAGTATAATTTGGCTCGTAAACCTACAAATTCTATAATTTGAGTACCACCACATTCATCTTTAAATACACTGGGAACTGTTTTGTTCAATCCTTTCCTAATATAAGGATTGTCTACTATTATCTCAGAAGTATCAAAATATTCCTCTAGATCTTGAGAAATATCCTTGTAGAAATCTTCTGCCTAGTTCGTATAGTAAAGAGTCTGTATCCGTAAATCCTAGTCTAGCATTAGGTCCATATATTTGTTTTATATAGTTGTAATGAAAATCATACATTAAACTTTTGGAAATATCCAAGATGCTCATGCCTATGTAGATTGGCTTGTTTAAAATAATTTTTGTCTTATGAGTGTGAACCGCTATGAGGTCTTCATCAAATATCGTAAATGTTTTATACTCTGGTTTCTTAATTAATTTATCTAATCTCCATCCTGTGTTTACTAGTTCTACATTAACTCGCTTTCTAATCTCCATCGTTTTTCCAAAAACAGAATTTTTCATAAGCTTGAAGAAATCTTTTTCGAACTTATTCTTCGCTGTGGATCTTAATATTACATTCTTTTCAATATAAGGTTTTAACCAAATTGACTCTTGAAAACTAATACCTTTATGAATCCTTTTTAGAACGAGTCTCTTCTCTAGATAATTTCTTAGAATTTGATAATGTACAACATAATTTCTCTTTGGATTTAAGGTGGGTGTAAGTTTTTCGATAGTGATGCCTTCATCTATTTGTGTTTGGACTCACTCAGGTGCTACAGGATAATCCGAATGAAGATCGTGAATGTGTTCTGGATAGTCTAAATCTACTTCTAAAATACAACCTCGATCCTCACCAAGATTTCGCCAAGAATTTATTTCTTCATCAGACATCCACTTAAAATCATGCGTAGGAAGTGGCTGCATCATGGCCCAACTGTAAAGATTATTCGCATCCAAATATGGAACATAGATGTTAGATTTTGTTTGATCAAAATCCTTTAAGTATTTATTATTTGCCTTAATATGTCTCTTTGTAATCATTGAAACACCGCCTTGTATTCCTTCTTCTATCATTAAGTACATATTTTCCTTAGAAAGAAGCTCTAATCTCAGGTTTGTTATTTTTAAAGCAGCATCCCACGTCAATCCGGGAGCAGTGTAATACCAAGCAGGATCTAAATCATAATTTTTTATACACAATTCTCTGAAGGATTCCATTACGTCTGTTAATAATACTACATCAGTTTTTAAATATAAGTCGTGATAATCTCGCATCTTAGTCATGTTAAAAGTTTTCCAAACATTTTGAGCATGTAGATAATCTTCTTGCAAGATTTCTTCATCATTAAGTCTTGAGTAGAAAGCTTCTCTTGGAGGAAGATATTTTTCTTGTAATTTCTCAAAACTATCCATATAATCATAAGGATAGACTCCATTTCTTGATAATAATTCTATGTGATCTGAGAAAAATCTTTTAAGACAATGTAATCGCGAAGCGCCTTTGGCTTGTGTTAAATTACCAACCAAGGTGTTAAGACTGCTACCCATAAATTTAAAAGAGTCTATAAATCTTAATTGTATGTTAATTGGTTTTCCATTTTTCTTCTTATCTATGGGAACATATTTTGTAAAACTTATATACTTCTCTTCATTTTTAGGGATGCAACTAATTCTACCTGGAGTTTTACCTAAGGGTTTTATGAACAAATGTGAATCACAACCTTTTAAATTATAAAATACGACTGGAATAAAGTTTGGTTTCTTCATTTGAAAATTACACTTAGTATGCGTCGCGCCTCAATATTTTCCCGTAAAGTGGCAATGATCCTTGACTTTATCTAAAGGATGCTCTACCTCGTGATTATCTTTTATGTATTTAAAAGGTTTATTACAAATATAACACGCCAAGGTATTATCAAAGTTCATCTGATCTTGCTCCGTAAAAATCATTTCTTTAGGATTTTTATAAAATTTATCGTATATATCTTTAGACTCTTTTTCTAGTTTTTTCACAAATATTTCTCGAACAGATCTAGTAGAATTTGGATCATAATCGTAATGTACCAATTTTGGCTCATAGATGGAATCATCAAAACATTTTACTAAATAACAAAATCCACTAGGTATATGTTGTTAATATTGTGTAGTATTCCCACCTATATTATTTTTCATAGGTTTTGTAGTACATTCAGAATCTGCATAAATGATAAAAGGAACTTTATCCTTATGAAAGTGATTTTGGAAGCTAACACAAGCATCTGTTTTTGGATATATTGCTTTCGTATATGCATGTTTTCTACAGTAATCTTGGTGTTCTTTTAGTTTATCTTCCTCGTGGAAAAATTGAAGGCAAAAGTCACACACGTAAACCTTACATCTTCTTTTAGTTAAAGCAGATTTTACTAATCTGCTCATACTATTTATCACTACACAATGTTTATCTTCTAAGAGCATGAGACGAATGTCTGGATCATCATAAATGTGACCTATGGGGAATATTCTATCTATTTCATTATATCCAAATAAGTATATCTTTAAACCGTTTTGATTCTCAAAGAAATCTTCGACCAGCGTAGGAAATCTTATATTTGTCCAGTCGAAGGTTTTTGAGAAATTTATTATCCTATCTGTAATTCTTTCTCTATTCTTATTTGAGAACTTGTAAACATCGCCAAAGTCACGGCATGTTTAAAACATTGTTGATCATCTTCGCCTTTTTTGTTTATAAAATCATTCTTCAGATAGGTGATTGCTTTTTTATCCGCTAGCCATTTTGGTGTAGGAATATGAGACGAACCTTTGATAGGCTTGTATTTTGACATGTGTATATTTAGTTTTGATATTTTCTCCAGCTCCCATCCAGATCCCTTCTTTCGCTCTTTTATAAACTCACTAATAATCATCTCCACCATATGATCATAAGATTCAGGTAATATTCTGTGACAAGCAGAACTAAAATAACCAAGTTCACTTCCTACGATTTCATCTGTCGTTGGACTTCTCTTCGCCATTCTACATACTAGTATTAATTCTATCTTATTATTTTCATGTTTTCTTAAAAATTCCTTTACATAAAAACTGGCGTAATCCCTCAACCAAGTCTCAGGATCGAAGGCAATTATAAACTCAAATTGAGAGGCATATTTATACTACTAAACATAAGTTTTTAGTCGACCTTTTAAAGCAGTTTCTAATAATTTTATAGGAGGTTCTCGAGGAGGTCTTTGACGACGTTCTTGATCAAACATTTTCATAACTTCTTTTCTCAACTTGTGGTAGCTGTCTGAAACCTTAGATGTAATTTTTGGGGGAATATAATCTTCTAACCAGTTGTACCATTCGTTCAAATAATTTTTGATAGCCTGCTTTTTTGTTCTAGGTGGATGAATAGGAGTAGGAGAAACATATCTTGTAGGTTTAAGAGACTTTTTGTTAATATCTCTTAAAGGCTCATCTAATAAATAAGTCGTAGAGAGTTTTAACTTCTTCTTAAGTATAACTTTAGAAGGTGTTATTATCGGAGGTGGAGGAGGAGGTTTAGGAATAAGTTTTTGTCTAGGTTTAGGAGTAGGTCTTTGTATAAGTTTTTGTCTAGGTTTAGGAATAGGTTTTTGTAAGGTTTTTGTTCTAGGTTTTTGTAGAGTTTTTGAAGTAGAAGGTTCGTAATTTTGGAATTAGTTTGTTAAGAATTTTACTTTCAGCATCCTCATACTTTTTTACAATATCATTGTTCACATAACTTCTAATATAATTTTTATCATTAACATCATCAGAAGAATTATTTAATCTACTTTTAAAATTATTTAACTAACTTAAAAACACCTTTGGGGAGCTTAATCTTCCATGATCTAGATCTCTTAATTTCATAAGCATTTCATCTGGAATTTGATTTGGAGCGGGTTCTAGAGCTTGTAGCTTACGCGGCTTTAGAATGGGTTTTGTTTGTTTTTTAACCAAGTCGTCTCGAGTTTTAACACTCCTCGCACGCTTGTCTCTAAGATTATTAGACTCGTGTTGAAATTTCATCAACTGTTGTTGCGATAATATTAAATAATCAGAATCCTTTGATTTCTTAAGAGCATTTTTGTAAGCATCTATCATTACTTTTTCTTTTTTATCATGCAGAGATAATTCATCATCAAGGTGTTCTATAAGTTTATCTATCTTAACTACCTCATCTCGAATTTGAACGCTTGACCTTAAGTTTGGAGTAGGTTTAGATTTTATTGTTCTAGGTTCAATAAATTTTGATACACGCTTCTTATTTGATCTACTTACGTCTCCAGCTTTTATAGATTTTTTAATATCAAAAATCACATCACGCCATTTTTGAATTAGTGCTTTTTTATCCTGAATGGCCTTCTTTTTAATTTCCCTCCACATAAGTGTTTCTTTGGAGCTTTCTTTAGTTTTCTCCGCAAACTCTTTTATCTTCTGTGTTGCCTCACGTCTCTCTTTAGAATTTCTCTTCAAAGAATAAGCTTGTCTCTTCATAAAGACGAGAATGAAGTTTCGCTTCTTAATTCCAAACCTTATATTTTTTATGGTTTCATTTGTTGTTTTTATTAGAACATCTTCATCTTCGATTTTATCGGAGATGATTTTCTTTGCCTTATCAAGACCTTGTAAAAGATACGCTTTTTGATCGGAAAATATTTTATTACGTCCAATGTTAATTTAGCCTGGAGTAGGAGTTAAGTTCGTCTTGTATCAAGTTTTCTTAACATATCTTTGAGTGTACTCCTATTGCATTTTCTCTCTAAAATTTCCAAATATTTTTTTATTTTTTATTTCTTCTGGGGTCTCTCTTATAAAGTTTAGATTTCATTCTTTCTAAAATAGCCTCCTCGGAATTATCTCTATTTGTGGAATCTTTTCTTCTATATTTATCTATGTATCTATTTATATAATTTGTGATGGTGCCCACGATAGTATCATCATAATTTTCTTTATTAAGATTATTTTCTAAAGTATCTAAATATTTATTAATATTCTTAGCACCGTATCTCTCTATTTTCTTATCTAAAAATATAAGCTCACGAAAGACTTTTTGAGGAATATTAGAAGTGTTTGATTGATTACTCATCTCTTTCTTACTAATAGGTTTTGAGAATTTTTCAAAAAGTTTCAATTTTTGATTTCGTGCACGCGTAATAGTAGCTTCTACTAAATCGGAATTCGAGACTAAAATTTTAGGAGTAATTCATTTCTTAATTTTAGACACGAAATCAACCACCTTGTACGTAACATTTTTTTTAAAAATTAGCTCATTAAATATGCATAATAGTAGCTTATAATAATGAACCATCTTGGATTTTTGAGATTAACTCATTAAATATGCATGATAGTAATATATACTTTGGCGCCATCTTGGATTTTTGGTAAAGCTCATTAAATATGCATAACAGAATCTTATACTTTGGCACCATCTTGGATTTTTTGATGATGTCATAGCTCATTAATCATTCATGAGTTTGACTGACAAGTGGCAAAAAACGGGGCGTGGCCAGAAATGATCTGTAATAGTAGCTTATACTTCGCCGCCATAGCTCAATTATTCATCAGATATTGATTGACAGGTGGCTAGCAGGTGGTTAGCAGGTTGTCAGCAATTGCTCAGCAAATGTTGGAAAGAGGGCGTGGCCGAATTGAGCCAGAAACCCCATTTTCATACTACTCATCAGCCCTTTGAATTTTCATTTCATTTCTTTGAGACACCCTGTATACAGGTGGTGGACATCATATACCATATGGTGGTAGTCTTTTACAGCCACCACATCAAACTTATTGTCACTGTTTTATGCTTCTCCCCGCATACAAGATAGCATACAGTTATATGCATGTAATAAAAGGGATTAGAGTCTTTATCTCACTGCAGGCATAACTCAACAAGCCAACAGCTTTTGTCATCAATTTATTCAACATATTCACTTTAATTATAGGCAAAACAAAAGATGGAACACTCCTACATTCCAGTGACATCAGCTGTGTATCATTACAGCAAAGAGTGGCTGAAAGCTAGTCAAGTAACATTAGTTCATCTAAACTGAATTTTTCTAGAGAAGGGCTCTCTCCTCCGCAGAGGCTTTATACGTTTATAATACATGAAAATACGTAAAAATGGCCGCTGCTGAAATTGGAAGCGCGGGAGGAAGTGGAGAGAGAGGGGAACGCTGAAGCCTCTGCCAGATTTGCTTCAATTTCTCACCTACAAGTTTTAATCACATATGCGGCACAAAAAACATTAATTTACATATGAAAAGTCAATTATGAGATATAGTTTAATTTATTTATCAATATTAAGGAAAAACGCAAATGTGAAAGAAACCCAAGTTGACAAGGTCAACGAACTCAACTATGATGTCGACATATTTAATAATTCTCTTCATAATTTATCATTAGACGGTAAAGTTCATCTCAACTTACTGTTGGTGTATGATATATTTACTTCGATGAAGGTTGATTTTTAAAGTCCTTCACAAAGTAGTGCAATCGTTATAAATTTCACCCCATAAATTCTATGTTCATATGCACAAGTCGATAATGCTGTGATAATCCATCTCAAGAAGAGCAATCTGGATTGTTATCTTCAAAAAATGGACAGCAGACATTCCCATTTCGAAAAGCTATCAGATAATCTCTCGCTACCGAGCTTCGCTCTCTTTGCTATATTGTTTTCCTTACATGCAAGATATGCCAGCCTCCCCCATGGTTTGTCACCACGTTGCGAAGCAAATCTGGCAGAGGCTTCAAGTGCTTCAACTTTCCCCTCTCCAAGCTGGTAACATGTAACCTCTGAGTTTGCACAGGTAAAGGTATCGCCCACCAGTTCCTGAAGTTCAATAAAATACATTCATTTTTATCCCATGCAGGATTGGTACGATTTTCCCTGATCAAGGAGTTTTTTCAGCATGAAAGAAAATACTGACTACTGTTTTCCTGTTCCATTAATTATATTTTCTATAATAATTTTCATTCAATATATTTTTCATACATATGCGTCCAAAGCTTAAAGATTGTGAAAACAGTCAAAAGAATCCAATTTTTCGTTTTGTTCCCAAATAGGTAGTTCCAGTCACTACCAGTGCAGCCATATTCAAAATGGCAGAGTTAGAGACAAAGAAACAACTTTCTTTGCCAGTAAATACTTGTGACAGTCACCATGTTGAAATACCAGTAATGTGAACCACTTCACATGGTTCATCGCAACCACCACCAAAATAAGTTCTGTTGAAGTAATACCTCAGAGCTTTCCAATTTTTACAATTAGTGTTAAACAGCTGGCCCAAGCAACTTATCATCTAATGCTTGGCTTTGGCATGTTGAGGCTAAACTTTCATACATTGCCGATACTTGTGATTGTTGGTGATATAGCAAGAAATAAACGTGTCTCCCGCAATTGCAAAGGCATAGGTTGGTAATAACATACGGAGCACATTCTTCTATATTGGTGATTGTTCTGGTTTGACCTGGTTTAACATGAAATGGGCATGTGAGATAATTCAAGAGTGGCAAAATGCAAGGCAAATATAACAAGGATGCCAGATGGAGAGCGACTGGACATACATTAAATGTGGTCCATTTTTAAACCTTGGAGACCTGTATCCAAAAGATGATCCGTTGGTCGTTAAACTTTAGGTTAACTAGGATTTGGCGCATGAGAAGAGCGACGTTGTAAATGCAAATGCTGGTAGACACCGACCAATGTTTTAAGCGAACTGCGAACATGCTTCTCATAGAAATGCTCTATGTCCATGATGCTGGCCGCATCATTTTTGTCGATGTGTTATTTTAATAATATTTTCAACTTTTATAACTCATTTGGGGCCATCTGTGTCGCATGATTTGGTTTCTGATGGTGGCCAGGCATTAACGACTTCCTTGAATACACACCAGCATGTTTATCCTACAAGAAATAGGTTTCGTTTTCATCCTCATTCTTGTCATACGAAAAGGATGTCCCCATTTTTAAAAGCTAGAATTTGCCGTCATATTTTAAAGACCACCTTGATTTCAACATGCCTTGTTTTGACTGCTGGAGATATTTCTCAAAATCCTGGTCCTGGATATTGTAGTCTGAATGAGATCAGAAGAACTCATGGCATGAAATTTACTCATTTTAATGTTTGCAGTTTAACGAATAAAATGGATCAATTAAGTGTAGAGGGCTTCAATATCAATACATTCAATGTTCTTACATTTAGTGAGACATGGCTCAATCACTTTATAGATGATTCTGAGATAGCTCTCTCGGGTTTTATATGTGTACGTAGAGACAGAGCAAAAGAAAAGAACGGTTTTGGTGGTGTTACAATCTATGTATGGGAAGGTCTACCGCTTCGAGTGAGAAGTGATCTTCACTCTATTGACCATGAATGCTTATGGCTTGAAATTACTCAGAAATGCCATCCAATTTTGGTGTGTTGTGCATATAGAGCACCTGTTATTGATCTAGCAGACTTTGTTTCTAATCTTGATAGCCGTATGATAAATGTTGAGTTGGACAAATTGAATTTTATGCTGAGCAGTGATCTAAATGTGAATATGTTGCCACACTGTAGAAACAAAAAATACAAGCTCTTTCAAAATTTATGTGTATTTACGCCCTAACTCAGCTCGTTACTGAGGCAACGCGAGTAAGTGAGACTACTAGGACTTTGCTCGATGTGATCTTAGCAAACAATGACCATCGCTTCATTGACTCTGGAGTTATGCCACTTTTATTTAGTAATCATTGTCTTGTCTATTGTGTCTTAAAAGTGGGAGTAACAAAGGCTACACCTAATATTATTGAATACCGCTCAGACAAGAATTTCGATGCAAATTCCCTTATTGTAGATCTTAACAATGTACCTTGGCATGTTATTGTAAATGAGGATGATATTCATGATGCAGTATTTGTTTGGAATAAATTGTTTACTGATGTTGCTGCCCAACATGCACCTGTAAAAAGAAGTAGAGTGAAGGGTACTCCAATACCTTGGTTAAATAATAAAATCAACAAGGCAATGAAGGATCCCAACTTCTTCCATCATATAGCTGAAAAAAACTAATTCTGTTCATTATTGGATTAAGTACAGAAGACAAAGAGAGTTGGTCAACCGAGAAATAAAATCTGTAAAATCCAACTGTTACTGGAACTTGAGTAACAAAGCCAAAGGTTATAGTAGTAGGATCTGCAAGGCAGTCAATGAGGCCTCTTCGCGAAATGTTAAGTGCTCGAATCCACATTGTATCATTGTCGATGGCGTTGAATATACTGCTCTATCTTCTGTCGGGGTTATAATGAACAACTATTTTGCCTCAATTGAGAAGACCTTGGCTGATACAATATCTTCTATGTCCAGCACTGCTTCGTCGATGTCTGTCTCTGTTCAATCACGGTACTTAATCATTTATTATCTCTGAAGACACATAAAGCCATAGGACCGGATAATATCAGTGCTAGAGTTTGGAAGTGTGGTGCATATGTAATATGTCCCTCAATTACCAGGTTATTGAATCTCTCCTTGCACACAGGAAAATTTCCTGAAATACGGAAATGCTCTAAAATAAGTGCTGTATTTAAAGGTGGTGATCGGACAGATTTAACTATTTATCACCCTATTTCAGTACTGCCAACACTTCGCAAAATTCTTGAGAAAGTCGTTCACAATCAGTTTTATGAATTTCTGGATTCACACAATCTTCTCGGTGATAAACAGTTTGGCTTTCGTCTCAGGCATTCTACTTTGACCGCTTTGTCATGCTTTTTGGACAAGGTTATATTAAACATGGAACAGGGGAACCTTTTCCTGGACTTAACTAAGGCCTATGATACGGTGGATCATCAAATATTACTGTCGAGGCTATCAGTAATTGGGGTTTCACCCAATACTGTTGCATGGTTTCAACCATATTTGTCGAATCAAAAACAGTGAACTTCCTGTGGCAATTAAATTTCCGAAACTCAGCCAGTAACTGTTGGTGTTCCCCACGGCAGTATCCTCAGTTTTTTGCCTTTTACTGTTTATATAAACAGTCTACCTGATCATATTAAACACTCAAGAAATAATGTTTTATGCTGATGGCACGGTTTTCTATACCTTATCCAAAAATCCACGACTATTTGAAGAAAATTTAAATGAGGATCTTTTAATTGTTGCTCACTGGCTGCGAGAAAATTAATTTACTCTGAACCTTGATAAGACTAAATCAATGATCATTGGTAGTAGTCGTAAACTTCGTGACATTTCCTCGCTTTCCTTGTCCATTTTTGATGCTGATATCAATGCTACAACCAGCTTTAAATATTTGGGACTTATGCTATCTACGAATTTCACCTGGGATGATCACATTGAATACATTTCCTCCAAGATTAATAAAAATTTAGGTGTTTTACACAGGATCATGCACCTGTTGCCACACTAGGCTCGATTGCTGTTTTATAAGAGCTTGGTTTTAGCCATTTTTGATTACGCGGACCTAGCTTGGGGAGACAAGGACAATGTCGCTTTGATGGGTGAACTTTGAATCCTGCAGAATAAGGCTACCAAGATAAGATTAGACAGACCTCCATCCTTTTCGGCAACTGAAGCATTGTTGACTTTGAAATGGCTCAATCTGGAATGCCGCAGAACTTACCATTGCTGCATCTATATTTACAAGTGCGTTAATGGCCTCATGGAACATTCCTTGGACACTACCAGCAGAAGTGAGATTCATAGTTACAATACTCAAAATAACGATAAATTAAGTTTACCTAAAGTCAAACGTAATTGGGGGAAAACATATAAATTATCAAGCTGTAAAAGATGGGAATGATCTACAGAATGTTTCAAAAACAACAGAACACTGATTTATGTAGGCATTGCAAATTAGTTTGATGCATAAATTTTATTTTAATGAGATTCAAATTAGTGTAATGCATTGAAACTTGAAAGCTTCGCGTCTCCCATGGGCAAGGTATTAAGGCCGGAAAAAGTTAAATCACTAAACGTCTTTTAAAAGAATTTGAAAAGACTCATATTTATTCAGTCCAACAATGCCATTCCTTTGCATTTTGCTAAAGTTTAGCATATCTCAAACTTAACGGTTGCGATGCTGACTCGGATAAACATCAAGTGAAAGAATGATAAGAGAAAAATGATAAGAAGTGTACTGGGGGATATGCGAAAGTGAGCATCACTGTGTCAAGACCGAAATGGAGGAAATATTGAACGGCATGGGCCATGCATAAACGTTTAGTATTTCTTTGTTGTAAATTAATTAAAAACTTAAATGCTTGTTAAGTTCTGCCTTATTCCTTACCCATGGGAGCCACAGGGCTTTCAAGTTTCAATGCATTACACTAATTTGAATTTGATTAACATATAATTTATGCATCTAACTAATTTGTAATGTCTGCAGTGTTCCAATTTTCTCAAACACACTGTAGATGCAAGACTCAGAATGTTCCCATATTATCAAATTTTAAGAGAATCTTGTTCTCCCAACTTTTAGTATAAAGCTTATCTTAATTAACCTACTCCTTAATGTAATTTTGACTGTCTTGGATTTGATTTATATAGGTGCTTGTTATTTACTAAAATTATGTCTATTTTAATTTTAATATCTTTTTAGGTAGGACCTTTGTGAAAATCACTTTTGTGACAAAGCTTCCTCAGTAAAGATTATTATAATTATTATTATTATTATTATTATTATTGGCAATGAATTGGAAAATCAACACCTTCTCAACCATTTTGCAATTTGGTGCCAATGGTCAAATATGATAATTCGAGTAGATAAATGTAGTTCCTTGCCATCAAGAAAATGGTTACAAAATCAATTCAATATTTGCCAAAACTCCTGATCAACCAAAAGCTTACACCTGCCGTGAAACTTGGCCAATCATTCCAGTATTTAGGACGTTATTTTAATATCACGATGTCTGATGAAGACCACAAGTCCGAGCTAACATCTTTAGCGCAGGATTTTATGTCTGACATTGACTCGAAACCATTACACCCAAAAAATAAACTCCTCCTTTACAGCTGCTATCTTCTGACGAAACTATCCTGGCATTTTACAGTTGCAACATTGTCTAAAACGTGGGTTGTTGAAAATATTGATTCTGTAGTGAATCAATACACTTGTAAGTGGTTTGAAATACCAATGTTAGGAACACTCAGTACTGTCTTTTAAACACGCAACAAATTTGGCCAAAGTATCTATCCTCCATCCATTAAATTTATTCAGTGCCAAGCTGTTCTTCATAAAGCCTTGAAAAGCTCACCTAACGAATCAATCTGTCACTTATGGAAATCCACAAGTAATCATGTCAACATCCAGTAAGACGCCTACCGATCTACCAAAGAGGTGTTGAAAGATTTCCGTTCTGGACATGAAGATAGACGCCAAAATGACCTCGTTTCCCAAAGATTCTTTTTCTTGAGCATCTCAAAATTCTCTTTGCCACCGCTTAACAAGCAATGGTAGACTGTCCAATCAAAACTACCGAAGAATATTTACAACTTCACCATACGTTACATTGATAACTCTCTTCCTACAAATAAAAACCTTCATCAATGGGGAATATCTTCAAGTCCAGATTGCGCTTTCTGTTTGAATCCTGAAACATTATTACATGTGGTCGCTGGTTGTCAGTCCTATTTGGAACGATTTACCTGGAGGAATAATTCAATTCTTAACATTCTAGCGAATACTTTACAAATTGTAAATGATTCGGATATATTTGTTGATTTACCTGGCCTAAAAAACCCGTCTATTTTAACTGGAGACTTGTACCGCCCTGACCTTCTGCTTTTGTGTTCAAACAGCTGCCTTTACATTCTTGATCTTACCATAGGATATGAGTGAAACTTGCAGAATAACATCAAACGGAAAGAAGCAACATATAAAGATTTGGTCCGTGATTAAAAATTACATTTTAATGACATTAAATTTCTTGATGTATCAATGAATTCTCTTGGAGTCTTTGCTAAAGAGTGCTCATCATTCCTAGATATGTTAGATAAGCTTGGTCTTGATAGTAAACAACAAACACACACTGCATAAAGAAAATGACAACTTTAGCCGTTAGAACTACATATTATATTTTTTGCCGCCGAAATAAGCAATGGGAAAATCCTGAGTTATTAGCTTTTTCGAGCTGGGTGTTGTTTTTTTTTGGGTACTACAGTGTGTATCAAAAAAAGTGTCAACCTAGTTTGACAAGCTACTGTGCATAAAATACTTAATTGAAAGATTTAATTTTTATTTAGCAAGAACAATAGCCCATTAGCTTTCCAATTTTACCATTCTCATGTCAATACAAGAAGAAATGGCGGAGAAATCGGTTTTTACAATTTGTTGGTCGAAATCAAATTTTTCCCGCTATGGGAATTCCAAGTAAAATGAAAAGACAAAAGATGGTGCATAATTCATTATCGATTGAACAAGGATGTGTTGAATTTGCATTTTTGTTGTGACTGACAATTAGCATTTCAAAGCGCTAAGGATGCTAACGGGACTAAATTTCCAAGAAAAAATGTTAAATTCCCATCGGCAGAAAATTGAAATTTTTACTGACCTTTTTCTTGAAAGCCATATTCCTTTATTTTTTAACTAATTGAAATGTACAGAGTGTCATTTGAAAGCCAAAGGATTGGACTTTACAATGGTGTAAGACTCAATCGAATTTGTGAAATATGTTTTGAGTTATTTCACGCCCAAGTTGGATGACAATCTTTTTGATACACACTGTATAATTAAATTACAGAGTTACTAATAGTAGATTATCTGAGAAAATATATATATATATATATATATATTATTATTAGTTGATAGTGATAAAGTAGCCAGTTATAAACTACCTGTAATAGTGAGATTTATAATTGTATATGTAGAAAAAATAATGCAACAAAGTTTCTATTATTATTATTATTATTACTATTATTATTTTTATTATTATCATTATTGTTATTATTATACATGAGGGACGTTTCTGAGGTGGCTGACCAGAAAATCTTGGCAGTGGCTCAGAGCAGGTTATTTGGGAAAGGGAACTGAAGGGTTTGTGTTTGCAGTCTACGAGCAAGGACAAGGTTTTCTCATGCGACAATTGAAAAAGAGAATGTACATTCAAAATGCAGGGTGTGTGGTATCGAGCATTTGGCTAGTGGTCGTACTGGTTTGGCTCAAAGGGAATGTGGAAGCAGGCATGACAGGATGGGGTATTGGGTGTGGTGTAGGAAGTATGGATTGAAGTGTACAGATGTGTGGTATAAAAAGGTTCCAGATGAGGTGAGGGTGTCAGAGGATGGTAGGTTTGAAATCTGGTGGGATAGGAGTATCAAGACAACACAGAAAATGGAACATAATTGTTGAGATGTGACTGTTTTGGATCAGGCAGCTCGAAAGTGGACCTTTGTTGATTTCTGGGTGCCATGGGACAAGAACGTAAGGGCAAAAGAGGACGAGAAAATTGCCCTCTACTCACCTCTAGCTAAAGAATAAAGAAGGCTACACAGAATGTCAAGAAAGGTTGTTCCTCTGGTGGTGGGTTGTTTGGGGGTTGTCTCAAGTAGGTTAGAAAGTTAACTTAAAGATCTAGGTATACCAGCTGCTTCAGGTGGGATGCAGGCGTCTGCTGTTATTAGGACAACCCTCATTTTGCAAAAGGCATTTAGTCTCTAAGGTCCAGGTATGGGACCCAGACTAACTAAGAGTCACTTGTTGAGTGAAGAAAAACTCCTCACAAGTTGTTTCTTTTTAAAAGAAAACAAGGAATTATTATTGTTATTAGTTGAGAACCAAATGATAAATACGCATCAGGTGTAGATCTGTATTGGTTATGCATTGGACAAACCACACAATTTGATACTCCCTAAAGCTATTACCTTATTCAATGGACTTTCCACAGGATACACTGGCATATAGCCTTGCATACGAGCACTATGTATGCTGCCAGGCTCAATGTACGGAACGAAGTTAGGATACTGCCTTGGCAGAGACTGACCATTGTATGGCTGAGGACTGCCATTCAAAGATGCTTCAGCTTGTTTAGATGGACGGATGGCATGTTGTTCTGAAGTACTATAACTTGGCAACTTGAAAAATGCCAGCTGAGACTTTTGGTGTGCAAAATGTTGGTTGAATTGCTGGTTACCTTGTTGAAGCTAATGACAATGAAAAACACAATCAGTAAATACAGCATAATAACAAGAGTGAAGTATTATTGCAAAATTTATGATCTCCAACGTTGCGAGCACAATGACATACATTCTAGATAAACTTTACGATGCTGAAAAAAAGAATAATTCCAAGCTCCACATAATTCCACATAAGAATATTCCTAGCTCCAATAGCTTCAATATGATGTCAAACTAGCATTAACTCATTTTCGAGACAAAGTTTGGTGCGACATACAGCTGTCTGATAAACTCAGTCATAGAACAAACACCACAATGTTCCTACAATGTTTGCCTGTTCTCAATGTTAATGAGTCTTGGACCATTTACAAAAAATATGCAGCATACATTGTTCACTAAAAATCAAGACCGCATAATTTCGGCATAGCATTTCACAGTGTCTGTTCACATTTGCCCCAAGAATGGAACACTTCCTGAGCTAAACGTTTAAAGACACTCCCAACAACTGCATCATGCAGAGCCATCCTCAGAAAATTTTGTGGGGAGGCAGGTAACATATAGAAACTGACAGATGAACTTGTACTAACTGCAATCCAAATAACACTGAGTAATTCTTGATTTACCAGAGTTTCCATTTTGTTTCAACTGCAATGTTATTTACTTGTAGTGACTGGCTATTCGTGTAGAAAGTTTGCCACCTGAACCCTGGCATAAAATTTCTGGGGAGTGTCACACCCCCCAACACCCCATTGCTGCAGGCTAGGCATCATACGCTGAAAAGCCAAGAGCAAATAGTAAAGAAATTAGGCATTAATACTTACTGGTAGTAAGTGAGACTGTTGGAACTTTTGTCTATTCAATTGCTGTTGTTTCATTTGTTGATGCTGCTGTTGCATTATTTTCTGATGTTCCTGTTGATACAACTGCTCTTGTGATTTTATTTTCGCAGCTTTCCCTCCACTGCCGCTAGCTTGAGGAGATTTTCGATTCTTTGGCGAGAGCCTGCTTGATGGCCGATCTAAAACTATGCTAGATAACGAGACAGTGGACGACTTTCCTTCTGTAGATAGCTTGCTACTTCTCGGAGGACTAGACGACGACTCTATACGTAATCTCTCACTGTTTTCTGGATGTGGTGGAGTTTCTGCTTTGGCGGGACTTCTTGTTTCTAGCATCTGTGGCGAGGGTTCTTTCACTGCTTGTGAAATGTCTGACTGTGGTCGCCTTCGCTGTTGTTCCTTCTTAGCTGACAGTTGTTCTTTGCTTAGTGGTTGAATCTTCACAGGATCTTGTTGCGTCACTTGTGACGGTTTGTGCTGATCCCTGGAAAAAGTATCTTCCTCAGAACAACTATGTTCAGGCGACTTTCCATCTAATACAGGAAGAATCTTTTCTGAGCTCACACTTCTTGAATTATCGGGGGGACTGGGTGAAGAACAATCAATCTTTTTAACATCTAGAGTGCCAGAGGAAGGAGGTGAATGGTGATTTAGTGGTCTTGACAAGCGAGAATTCACCAAGAGCAAGTGATCACGGCGTCTGACCAGCTCTGCAAGTCGTGTCTCCAGCTTAACATTCTCATGCTTCAGTTGGTGAAGACAAGACAAGAGTGATGCAACTGACAAAAGAGAGAATAAATTGTACAGTGTGTGACTCTACCTCACTCACTACCCATGCTCGTTTGCTTGAAATAGAGGCCTAGCAATGCGCGCCAAAGCCGAAAGACCTCAGCCAGCATTTTTGCATATTTTGCTGAAGTTGAAGCCAGAGTTTGTTCAGCTCTGGAAAAAGTAAAGTAGCATTTACTTGTGCTGCAGACTACTGCTGGACTTCAGTAAATGTCCCACTAAATTTGATAAATATCTGAACAAAATATACTCTGAATAAGGCACGATTAGTGTCGACGAAGACTAAAACTTCGTGTGAAAATAATACTTCATTTTGTGTATGACAGGGCCTCCACTTTAAAAGTCAAAATTTCCATGAAAGTTCGAGTTTTCACGATTTTGCCAGAGCAGAAAAATTTTTTGTTGGAGGCGGAGCTTGTTTTCTCCAAGCCAGAGTTTGTTTGCCGAAAGCCGGATGTGAAAAACCTGGAGCTTGCACAGCACGATAGAGGCCTCTTTAAACTGATGCAATGTTTATACAACATTGATGCATTATTGCTGGACTGATGTTGGACGAAAAGCTTTAGTGAAATGAAACTCATTCTAACATCGATGGAACAGTACAAACATATCCTACATTTCACTTGATGGAACTCAATGTCGAATACATAATTTTCGTCCAAATTAACCTCAACAATCCTGGCCAAAAGTAATGGGAACATCCACACAAGTACAATGCACAACTTTATTACGATAAGTTTTTAATGCGAATCACATGAATTAAGCCCACTTTCTGCATTTTGCCCGGTTGCCCCAACCCTGCCCCCGTGCAATGCTGGTTCCAGTCTCTTGTTGCCAAAAACATCAAACCCACATTGTTTGGGAGGGTGAAGAGGGGGTATGCATATGCTAATGCCGACTAACATAAAGAATTACGTTTTTGTTAAAAGTGTTCCCATAATTTTGGCCAGGATTGTAGCATCCATTAAAGAGGCTCTAGAGATTCACTTGGCAACCAATTGTTTTGATATACATATATCGCTTCTCCTATGTTCTGCGCATACACTAGCCTGGAAATGTTGCAATCTCTGACAAAAAATATAAGACCGTTTTGGTATTTGGTTGTTGCAACACAAGAACAAAAATGTTGCATGTAGAGGTCATTGCATGGATGGTGAGCACGGATGATTCAAATTCACTGGTGAACGAAGTTCTAATAATTAAAAAGCAATTTCAAATTGTATAGGAGAACCAAACATACAACTTAATTAACAACTGAGACTTCATTTACCGTTTATAATAAAAGTTTGGTTGAAGTTCTAGAAAAGTAATAAATTAGTTCTAAAAATATTACAGTATTAGTGCCACATGAGCTGCCGCATAAGTTTTTATGTAAATTTTGATCCGTACTTTAGTATATACCTAGATTTAAAAATGATAACATCACTTTTGCTTGTAACGAAGCTATAACAACGTTCTTACCGTAGCCCACATTAGTAATAGATTGGTAAAAAATAGAGAAAGAAGTCTATGCGTATTTAATCCTAAAGAACGTTGTTCAGCGATTTATCTCCTGTCTGGCGTGAATTAGCGTACAGCCATGACATTAGTAAAAACATTGTTACATAGCTCGGTAAGAGAAGCTGAAATGTTTAGAGATAGTGGGGAAAGATGATTTGATGTTGATAGCCGAAGTACAAGACAAATCAGGTATACGGACGAAGCCAAAGAATATTTTAAAGAAACAAAGCGTCGTAAGTGTGATTTACTGTTGAAAAAAGCCGATCGTCATATGACGAGAATAAAACCATTAATAGTTATGGTCGATATCATGCACACAGTTCAGAGCTGTTTCGAGGAATTGAACGGGGTACTTTTAGAACTTCAACAATCTCATGTGGAACTAATGGGTTTTATTGACGATGAACAAGAAAAGGACGGTGTTAAGAAATACTACGAGAACCGAATTAAACAGTTTGAATATTTTCAAACAACAACTAAAGTGTGGATTGATGAGGCGAAACGAGTGATTGAAGACCAATTAGAGACAAAGTCAAAGTCTGATATGTCTATCACGTCACGGTCATTGCGTCGCTCAAAAGGCTCATTAAAATCGAACAGTTCCATTGTTTCAGCCTTGGCAAAGAAGAGGGCGAAGTCTGCGGAATTAAAGGTTAAGGCTGAAATACTTCAACGGAAACAAGCTTTACAAAATAAAGTTGAGAGATTGCATCTCGAAAAAGAACGTGCGGTGTCCAGAGCCAGAGAAAGTATGCTTACTCAAGCAGATAATGCGTTCAAAGAGCCTGCAAAATCATTACCAGCTGTGCAGAAATAATTTAATATTCAACAATATGGAAAAGTCAAAATGGATCTTCCAGAGGTAGCCCGTATACATTGGGAGCTATCTCGCAGAGAAGACGTTTTGGATGAAAATTTAGCGACATCGAACATTGAATCGCGGAATTTACAAACTCTGCAGACCGGTCTTGAATGCGAGTCGGCACAAAGACATGAACAGTTACGTGTAGGAGCCAGATTGAGCCTTCTTTCTCCATCAGTGTCTATGTTAAAATGGGGATCACCCGCCCCCAAGAACCAGCGATGGTCAAACGTAAACAACAAAGATAATGACGAAGCTGATTTGTCCGAAGTTCTGGCAAAGCAGAATGAATTAATGTCTATGATGGTAGAACAGCATCGACGAAGTTTGTTACCACCTCTGGAATTGGAAAAGTTTTCTGGTGATTTCACACAGTATACTGCATTTATTCAATGTTTTGAAGAGCGGATTGGAGGTAAGCCGCTGTTGGATAAAACTAAGTTGAGATACCTCGAGCAGTACGTAAAAGGTGATGCAGGAGAATTGATAAAAGGATGCACACATATGGATGATGGCTGTTGCGAGGCTCTAAGACTGTTAGAGGAGAAATATGGGGATTCATATAAGATAGCTAATGCATTCCTTCAGAAGGCGTCTGATTGGCCTAACCTAAGACATGGAGATGACGAAGGGCTTGACCAATTTTCTATGTTCCTGACACAGTGTTGTTCGATGAAAACCTTATCTTACATGAAGTTACTTGACCATCCACATAGTATTCAAAATCTTGTTACAAGCTCCCATTATCGTCGCAAGATCGATGGTGACGAGAAGCGAAAACAATTCGAGAAAAGCATTGTGAGTTAACGTTGGCAGAGTTTTCAAAATTTGTGAAGAAGGAAGTAGACATAGTCAACGATCTGATTTTTTCTCGTAGTACCCTTAACAAGATTTCGGGTCAAGAGAAGACTAAATTAAAACCTAGAAATCGAACTGAGACAAAGCATGTTGTTAACGCTGCTCAGACTAGCCACGAGTGTCAAACAGATAGTATTGAGGATAGCTGTCCACTTTGTCATGGATCACACGATCTTGAGAGTTGCAAGCAGTTTCTGAAAAAAGCATTGCAAGACAGAAGAGATTGGTTAAAGAGTAATAAACTTTGTTATGCCTGTTTTAAATAAGGGCACACTGCCAAAGGATGTTGAAAAGAGGGAAATGCCAAAAATGTCCTGGTAAGCATCCCTCAACTCTTCATGATGATAATATTTCAGCAAAAGGAGTGATGAAACAGAATGAAGAACCAGCCAACGAGATGTCAAGCGCCAGCAATGCCGAAGAAAAATCTTCATGTAGTGTGATTAAGAGAGGCAGTTCCTTTGGTGCATGGCCAATAGTTCCCGTGAGGCTTTTGGCAAACGGTAAAGGGATCAGTACATATGTAATGCTCGATGGTTGCAGTACAGGAATATTTGTAAGAAAAGACATTCGTGAGAAGCTAGGGGAGATTGGAACGGAAACGAATCTTGTTGTTAAAACTATTAATGGATCAGAGCACCACAGCTCCACGGTCCTGACCAATCTTTTTGTTACAGATCTGAATGGCGAGAATATGACCAAGCTACCAAGGACCTTTACAAAGGATGCAATACCAGCTGGCTATGGAGATATTCCACAACCTGATTTAGTCAAGAAATACCCCTATCTCAAATGAGTAGCAAGCAAAATTCCTAAACCTGTTCCTGGATGGGATGTTGGTTTATTGATTGGATCCAACTGTCCTAAAGCGATTGAACCCAAAGATTTCGTGTTGAGTGAACGAGGTGGTCCCTACACAATCAAAATATTCACTGGATGGACTGTGGTGGGTCCACTTCAATTAAAAAAGACGAAAATCACCTGACCTGCTCGAGTATTAGCGTCAAAGAGGTAAACGTGAACGTTGTCGCGGATCATCACTTTGCGTTCGAAACTAGCGTTAAAGAAGTTATCCCCCCAGCTGCTTTGAATAAAATGATGGAGTTGGAATTCAGTGAAAGGCATACTGTCACAGAGTTTGGTCACTCTGTAGAAGATAAGAGATTCCTCGCCATGATGAACAACGAATGCACCAAAGTTGACGGACATTATCAAGTACCCCTTCCACTTCGTAATCAAGATGTGAAAGTACTTAATAATCGAAAACAAGTGCTTCAGCGAATGAAATGGCTGAAAAGGAAGCTTGTGAAAAACAAAAGGTATTATGAAGATTATAGTGCCTTTATAGAAGACAATATCAAAAAGGGATATGCTCGTAAGGTGCCAGAAAATCGAAAGGTTCAAGAAAGAAAGGTATGGTACATTCCGCATCATGAAGTTTACGTTAAAAAATCAGCGAAGATCCGAATCGTTTATGATTGCACAGCGAAATTCCACGGGATGTCACTAAACGACCAGTTAATCCAAGGCCCAGATTTAACAAGCACGTTGATGGGATTTCTTGTGAGATTCCGTCAGAAACGAATCGCCTTTACAGCCGACATCGAGTCAATGGTCAGCCAGGTGCGCGTTCCTGACCGTCAAAGAGACCTACTACGCTTCCTTTGGTGGCCAGGTGGTGACATAACAAAGGAACTCGAAGACTATCAAATGAATGTACACCTGTTTGGAACAGTTTCGTCCCGGAGCTGCACAAACTTTTGCCTGAACAAGGCTGCTGATGACTCTGTTGATGAAGTTGGGATCGAAACTGTTGACATTCTGAGGAAAAACGTTTATATTGATGATTGCCTTCGTTCGAAAGATATTGACGAGGAAGCTATTAAACGACTCAAAGGTGTACATCTTGCCCGCACTCGAGGAGGCTTTCATCTAACCAAGTTTGTGTCGAATAGCAGAAAAGTTTTGAACTCGGTTCCAGAACAAGACAGATCGAAGAATGTTTGGACGGTGAATCTCGCTGTCGATTTGTTGCCATTCGAGAGGGCTTTAAGCGTTCATTGGTCGGTAGAATCAGACATGTTCGGGTTCAAAATAATCTTAAATGATAAGCCACTCACACAGAGAGGGATCCTTTCAACAGTTAGCTCGTTATATGATCCACTTGGTATGACTGCCCCCTTTCTCCAGACTGGAAGATTTGTGTAAGATCAATATTGATTGGGATGAAGTAATTCCTGAACAATATAAAGTCCGTTGGGAGAGATGGAGACTAGATCTAACACTGTTGGCAGACTTTAAGATGACACGTTGTTTTGAAACGAAAAGCTTTGGTCAGGTAGTGTGTCGACAACTACACCATTTCTCCGATGCTAGTACGGTGGAATATGGTCAAGTTTCTTACATGAGAATGGTCAACGATTAGGGTGAAGTTCACTGTTTGTTCCTGATGGGTAAAGCACGAGTAAGTCCGACAAAAGTTATGACGGTGCCGAGACTCGAACTGGTGGCCGCAGCAACGAGTGTTAAAATTGGTAGTCTATTGAAGAGAGAACTAGATGATTCCATCGATAAAGAATTCTACTAGACTGATAGTACGACGGTTCTGAGATACATCCTCAACAAGAGCGCACAATTTCACATCTTTGTAGCTAATAGAGCGCAAATGATACGAGATAATACTGAAGCCCAACAGTGGCATCATATCGAAGGTCACGTTAATCCAGCAGATGACGCCTCCAGAGGTTTGCGCTCAAACCATCTGTTGAACAATCCACGAAGGATAAAGGGTGCAGAGTTTTTGTGGCAACCTGAAATCAAATGGCCACAGTCACCCTTCGAAAGAAGCATTCCGGGTGACAATCCCGAACTACGAAAGGTCATATGCTGTACTGCAGTTCTGGAAAAAAACAACGACGTCTTAAAACAACTGAATCGCTTTTCTAGTTGGTATAAACTCAAAGCCACCATTGCTTGGATACTTCGAATCAAAAACAAAACGAAGCTGCATCGTAAACTTGACAAGGATTGGAGCAATGAGCTGCACCCGCTTACAGTTCAAGAGCTAACCAAGGCTGAGACTGTGGTAATCAAGCTTCTTCAGTTAAGTTATTTTGCTAAAGAAATGAGTCAGTTATTAAAGGCGAAAGACGAGGCGAAAGGGAGACAGATGTCCAATAGAGCGAAAAGGCAACTAAAGAAAACGAGTGCTATATATAGATTAGATCCCTTTATTGATCAGGATGGATTGCTTCGCGTTGGGGGTCGATTAGAGAGAATGCAAGAATTTCCAGTAGACATGCGGCATCCTGTTATTTTACCATACAAGAATCACATCACCACCTTGATCATTAGAGATGCACATGAAAGAATGGCTCATGCGGGGCGAGGAATGACCCTCAATGAAATACGAAGTCGTTATTGGACGATAAACGGTAATTCTGCAGTGCGAAGATATATCTCAAAGTGTGTCAAATGTAGAAGATTGAGAGCAGGCGTTGAGAATCAGAAGATGGCCAACCTCCCCAAAGAGATAGTCAGGCATGTAAGAGGAAAACAACTCACCATTTTGAGGGGCAATTCCATTTCACCTTAATATTGTTCTTTGAAGGCTTCTGATAACATTTTCGTATGTCGGCGGCACCTAAATTTCTTGAGGACCCTTGCCGACACGTTTTTATTTGATATTTCGGCAATTAGTGAATTTGTTTATTATGGCCGACGAAGGAGAAGTGAGCCTGCGATTTTTTGACCTTTACGCTAATTTTTGTGGAGGTACTTCAAGTAATAACTGACTTTAGCATGAGAAGAAACTTGATATATTTATTACACGTGCTATTAAATACATTATTACTCACTGATTTTTGATTTATGTAACCGCAATTCTTAAAATATAATTCAAATGGACAAAAGAGTATTATGGATTGCATCATCAACTTAGAAAATAATTCTAATTCAAAAATATATCAATCATAACATCCCAGTATTATATCATTAACAATTTATGAAGAACGACTAGAAAGTAGTCAGTGAAATGATTCAATTTCGGTCACAGGACTGCAAAGTACGCAAATTGAGTTTTGATCCGGTGGGGAAATGTTTGGTTAATAATATTTAATCAGCATGCAACCAGAAAGTGATGAAAATGTTCACTTGTTAATCTTTAATCAGCATCCATCCAGAAAGTGAAAAAAATGTTCCAATGATAATCTTTAATCAGCATGAAACTAGAAAGCGAGAAAAATGTTCCGTTGATAATCTTTAGCCATGAAGCGTCTGACCAGAAAGTGAGGAAAATGTTCTATTGATAATTTTTAATA
The DNA here is from genome assembly GCA_025434845.1 of Phenganax subtilis. Lineage (NCBI taxonomy): Eukaryota > Metazoa > Cnidaria > Anthozoa > Malacalcyonacea > Clavulariidae > Phenganax > Phenganax subtilis. The sequence continues at coordinate 35,304 of JAOBYK010418679.1, forward strand.
AGCGTCCGATCAGAAAATGAGGAAAATCTTTCGTTGATGATCTTTAAAATCAGCATCCGACCACAACGTGAGGAAATGTTATGTTCTGTTGCTAAATTATTATCAAAACAAAATTTATTGCACACTGTCCTAGGAAGTTTCGGAATCATGGATTATCTTTAATCAGCCGAAAAATTTTAATCGTCTGGATCGCTATCTAACGCATCATATACGTTTACATCATCTTCATCCGGAGGACAATTTTTACATCTGATACACTTGCAGAGGTCGGTACAATTTTGGCCATTTGCAACGCATATGCACATGTTGTTTTGGCATTCTGACTCTCTAGAACCACATGATAAGAATTCTAATAATGAATCTGGTGCCGGTTTCTGAGTCATCCGCTTCGGTTCCAGTCTGTTATTCTTGATGAGCCAACCTTGTCCTTCTGGTGTAGGAGAAAGGTCATTAACTGACAATGCTGACTTCCAAATACAGGTTACATAATTGGCGCGCTGGCAATGCAAAAGTAGTTCATCTGCTGTTGGTGGAAGTTTTTGATGTTCTGGGACTTTACTTTGGAACAGAAGTTTCTATATCGTGCATCATTAATGCTTGAGCAGGACTGGACACCGTAAAATTGAGCAACCATCTCTTGAAGCGTCTGAAAAAGATTTTCGTTGAAGTCAAAAGATTCTCCTAGCTGGGCCAAAGTTTCTTGGAGGCGGTGTGAACTCTTAACAATCTTGAACGCTTTTTGCTTTCCAATACCATAGAATGCACTGGTCGAGTCGCAACCACTCATTGCGTGAAGAGCTGGTAAGGCGCTGGACATTCGCTCACTAAGACTTTCATGGATCATTGAAATAGACAGAGTTCTTTTCTTCCCCCTGGTTCCAATTTCAACAAAAAGATGACAGGAAATTTGTTCTTTGTAGTAGATGGCCAAGATTGCAACATCACTATGAACAGTTGAGATGCAAATATTAACATTCTGATTGAGTTGGGCGGCATGCTGACAACAGAGGAACATCTTGGTATCTGCTTCTTCTTGGTTG
>JAOBYK010418680.1:0-15129 GCA_025434845.1 Phenganax subtilis
TTCGCTAAAATAAGGGTTCCTGCGATACATATATTTGTGTTTGAGTGCAAATTCATACATTTGACCTTAATAGAAGTATTTCACCTTAATAAACGTGTTGCCCTTGTCGGCCACCGTATTGGACAGATTAAAAAAATATTTGCACTCTAATAGATCCAACAAATATTTCGTTTTTGCACAACAAGTCATTCCCATGATGATCATGTTAAAACAATCATCTCGACCCAATTTTTGCCTCAGACTTTTATTTTTTTGACTCAATTCTTTGATCATGGGCTTGGAGATTGCATGCTGGGATCGGCTGATTTTTGACATGTTTTATTTAAGTTTTCATTATGTTTTTTTAAAAACGCATGCTTGCTCACGTTCATGACCCCGCTGCAGAGTCCCATCATTGGAATCCAAGGTGTTTTCAATTCAAGTAAGCTTTTCAAGTCCTTTTTCAACTATTCATTTTTTAACAATTCCTCGGCCAAATCCCTTCCACTTTCTATGATTTCAAAATAGGTTAAAATGTCCGAGAATGTTTTAATCAACATCTGAACCAGAACGACATTGGTTTCTTCCAAACGCTTTAGCTCATACATTTGTTTCAGACGTTTTAACGTCTTTTCATTAGCCTTTTTAACATAACTCATCGAAACGTTTAATTCTTTGTGCTCCACCAAGCCCAATAATTCTTCTCTAAGCAACATTAAATCAGTTTTATTCGTTTCAATCAATATCTCCTCATGTTCCGTTTATTTAATAATGAACCGTGTTGATTTGATTATCTCTTAAGTTTAAGAGTCCATCGCTTACGACATAAATCATGCAAATCACATTGGCCAAGATGGCTTTTTGGTGATTTCTAATAGATTTCCAGTTTGGGTATCGACCAATTTTCTTCCCATCCCAACTAAACGTTTATCTTGGATCATGCGCAAATCTATGACCAGTGCAAATTTATCTTTGTAAAAGTTTTCGTTATTTACCTCAGTTTTTCCTTTACCGGTTTCTATGGTTTCAAAAAATCTTTTGGCCTCTCTATATAAATCCTCTTTTTTCATGCCCTGACTGTACACGCTGTTGGGCACACCTTCGATCGTGACTTTGACTTGATCGATGCTCGGATAAACAAATTCCTCCGAATCGGTCAAGGTCTTATTTCTAAATATCAACACCACGGCCGTCATGCTTCTTCTACGCAAATAAATCATTTCATTAATAATGGTTGAGTCTTTATCCCATTCTTCGACCTTTAGGCAAGTGACGTGTTTGTAGCACAAACTTTTCCCAGCCTCAAATTGCAAAATTGCCCTGGAGACCAATTCTTGGTTTTCGATTGTTTCGTATTCCAATTCGATATTTTCTAGACCATAGCCTTCCACATTTTGATTCAATTGAGCTTTCATCAATTTGCTTGCACCGGGGAGAGCAATTCTATACTGAAAATTGTGTTTCATAAGATAGGGTGCCATTACGCCATGATCTTGTAACATTTTTTCGATCTTAATTTTTTGCTTGGTTCCAAACGTATCACACATTAATTTATTAATCACGTTTTGAGTAGTGCATGAAGTAGCTCCATCGTCGGATTTGCTGATGAGTTTTCTAAGATTTTCATTACCTACGCCAAATTCAATCAGATCTTTTCGAATCGTTTCAGGCAACCATAAATCTTTGTAAATTTCCAACTTGCCATGTTTATTATTATCGTGCACCGTTTCTCCACTAATAGTCATGACCAGTTATTCCATCAAGAGTTTTCCCAGATTGTTCAGAAACCAACTTTTCATATTAGCGTTTCTAAAGTCGAATTTTAAACAAATGCTGCCAGGAACTAAACAATCGTTGGCTCTTAATTTTGGCAAATCGACGCAAATTTCTTCGCTCAAATTGGCCTTATTACGATTAAACGTCACGACGTGTTTTGTGATGTCCTTTGATATTGCTCATTTTTTAATTTACGAAATTCGGGTTTAAATTCGGCTTCGGTTCTCATTTATTATTAGAGTTTTTCCAGTGAGGCATTTTTTAATTTTAGTAACAAGATGAGAAAAATGAGCAATAATATTCCGAGTATTGGTAAAAACCACCACCATAGGTGATCTACGCCTCCCCAAAAAATATTTTAAGCAATACGATCTTATTGCCTCCTTTATTGACCATGCCTTCTTTTAATTTTTTGCCATAGGGTTCCAAATAATTAGGAATTTTGATTTTTGACGCCGAATAATACAAAACGACGCTGGCGGCGAGCGAAACCCCAATTCCAGTGCCAAATCCAAAAAATGTGAGAAAAAATCCGACGATTTGAAGCCTTTGTAGGGCTTCTTCTACGTGTTTTTCATCATTTTTCATTTTTTTGATGTTAATTTGATAGATATTGTCTAAATCACCATAGTATAAAAACCACACGAGTAATCTTGCAACTTGTCTGGTAAAAGTTTGGGGCTCATCAGCCTTAAAATTAATTTTTATCGTGTTTAATTCTTTATTCGCGATTTCGGAATAATTTAAGCATTTTTTCAACGTTTTTTCCTTGACTTTGTCGTCGAGGTGGTTTAAAATCTGTTGCTTGATGAGAAAACATTCTTTAATGCTTGCGGAGGAAATGTTATAGTCTCTGATCAACTTGAGCTTTATTACTTTAAATTTTCAAACTAGACTGGCCTACAGTAACTTCAATTTGTTTGTGTCATGTTTAAAACTTCAGGATACATTTGTAATTTTTAGTTTTTGAAAAATTTTTACGTAAACATTTCGTCTTTTCTTGAACGAATATCGAACATTTTGTAGCAACTTTTCTTTCATTTTTTATTTAGGGACAAATGTCGCGACAACGCCTATTAAAAAACATATCAAAACCAGAGCAAAGAATTTGTTGTCAAATTCTGATTCTAAAATCTCTGGGTCTATAGAAGTTTGGTCCATGGGTGGTATCCAATCTTCAAAGGTTTTTTCTAGTTCTTTGTCCTCTAGCTCTATATTTTTTGTCCAACTCAAGGGAAAAATCAGCCATAAAATGTTTATCAAAAGCATCAAAAACAGTTCAAATACCATTCTTAGACTGGTTGATAAGAGCTCGAATACCCAACCTAATATGATCTTATTCTGCCACGACTGGGTCAAGTTGAATTCAAACACCATCCCCACAAAAGTCACTGCAGTTCTTAAAAAGTTGAAGAGAAAAATAAAAATTAAACCGATTCCACAACTAAAAAGCCCCCCCAATTTGACCGACATGTACGCTATAGAAAAAATGAGATCAAAAATCATCTTAAACATTGATAAATCTTTGGTGTTGAAAAAAGCTACATCTTCATCATTTGGATCCTCATCTGAAACGTTTATTTTTTCCAACCATCTTAAAATCGTTTCCCATATTTGCCCGATCACGTCAAAAATGTTCACGAAAAACTTTTCCAGCATCGTATCTGGCGGATTTTTTGATTCTATCCATGCATCGTATTGTTTTCCAAGGTGATCTCTAGGTAAAAACCATTTTACATGCTCACTCATTTATTTGTAATGAATTCAGTAAAGTGCCATGACGATGATGAAAATTCCTACGAGTTTTAAAAATATGAATAATTTCTTTCATGTTTCTACCCATTTATTTAATGGAGAGTGTAGCTTGAGAAATCAGATAAAAAACACAATTCCAAGTCCTAAAAACCATAACAGATGATTTTGCGTAAAATTGATGCCACATTCTAAAGCTTTTAGACCCATACGCAGAGGTTCAAACAACACAACCAAGCTCCCTGTAGCATCTTTGGTTTGGCGCAAGATTTTTCTCAAATTTTGCCAACTCTTTTTAACATCTTTGGCCACGCCGCAGGTGTTTCTAACCACGGTCATGATAAACCCCGTCAAGGCAATGGCAAAACCTCCCAAACCCACGCCATTTTTAAATTTATGATTTTGCAACCATCGTTTCAATCTTTGCAAACAGGTCAAGTCATCTTTTTTAATGTATTTTTCCAAAGTGTCGATGACCTGTTGTAGCTTTAATTTAGCACCATTTTGAAATCTGAGCTTTTCCTTGGACAATTCTATCACTTTTAAAACCGTTTCTATAAAATGTCTACGTGTTGGATCGACCTTGTTTAAAAGTTTCTTTTCCAATAATTCGTATCGGCCTCCAAATTGGTCATTTTTTCTTCTAATGTGTTTCCAATAGGGTTCAATACCTGCTCCAGTTCTAGCATTTCTTGATCCGAAAAATTTTATGTTCCTTTTGAACAAAGTCTGGGTCCAAAAACATTTCTCTAATGATTCTTTGATTCTTTCGGCTAATTTCTTTCAAAAAACCTTCTTTAATTTTGTCGATTAATAAATCTTCTTCTGCAGCTTCTCACAACATTTCGTCAAAGCTTACGTTTTTGCTCAACGGCTCGAAATTTAATGTTCCTTGGATCTGACTTTTGGTTGTTGATTTGTTTTCTCGACTGGACTTTTCCGCCAACGTATTAAATTCTATCAAAATCTGTTGTACGTCTGGATTCTTAACATATTCCATATTTTTTTGAGGTTTATTTTTGATAATCTTAACATTTCTAAAACTGGCTCCATCTATTAAACCCTCGGCGTCAACTAGGATCTTAAACTCGTCTATAAGTGTCCGACTCTCGGGTCCATCCATTTTGTCCATGTCCAAACCCATCAAGCTCTTTAAGAGCTTGTCAGAAATTATTATTATATGTCAGAAATTCCTCCCAAGGCATCTGGGTTCATTAACTTATTCACATTGATTCTTAGGGGATTTTGATAAGCCTCAGTCCAGTCATAAGCTGTTTCGAGATTTATGCTCTCTACGGTCGTGTCAGGTTCTAAAACGCTTTGATCCAAAAGAGTATTCCAAATACTAGTTTCTATTTCTTCCTCACCCAAGTTTTTCATTTCTATCTCAGCTTGATCATTTTTAATTTCGTCAAAGTCTTTAAAATCTATTTTGCTTATTTATTTCGGGGGATATTCTGCTCAATTCTTGCTCGTAAAATCGTCCAAAAATGATCTTCCCTTCTGCAGCTTTTTCGCTTTTATCGTTGGGGTGTCTTAATTTGCACATGTTTGGATCTCCTTAAAAAATTTTATTTACGACGTATGTTTTGTCGCCAAAACTTTGTAGGCCTTTTCCAAATGCTTTTTTGGATTGATCCCGATAATTTAAAACTCTTACAACGTCTCCGAGCTTAAGCGCAGGCTTTTTAAAATCATATTCCAATCTACATCCGTAAAGATTCAGCCACACCTGTTCGGCGTTGTTTTTATCAACCTCGTTTAACTTCATTTTTATACTCCTATGCCAAGAGTGAATGTAATTTTCTACCAAATCGTCCAAGGATTGATCCATCGTTTAGTATCGTTTTTCTAAAAATATTTCCACATGGTGTTTCTTAAGGTTCTATTCAATCGCTCCACCTCGGCCGCTTTTTTCCCCCTACGTTTGAAGCTTTGTTTTGCCTTGTAAGCATTGAGATATTTGGGAAAATACATTTCTCTACCTGTTTTTTCTTTTTGCTCTGTCGAGAACCAATCGATTTCTAAATCGATCAAATACTCGTAAAGTTCTTTATTATGAAATTCATTTGCATCATCAAATTGCAAGACGTCTGGATATTTTGAAAATCGATCTTTAAAATCTTCTAACATTTCTTCTACAACTGGATTAGCCGTTACTGCATATTTATCCTTGACGGGCTTGGCAAATGCAAATCAAGATAAAATTTCTATTCCGACCAAGATCCATTTAAAATCATCGTTTATATTTTTTTATATGTTTTTTTACTTCAAAATTTCTCATGTTGACGAGGTCTATTTGCATTTGTTGACCCAAGTTTTCTACGTAGGTCTCGGAAAACCTAAACTTTTTAACTCTTTTTAAATTTCATAAAACTATCTCGCGTTTCTAGCCAAGTTTTTATCTTGGCTTTGCTTATTTTTAATCCCAGGTCTTGCGTTTTTCTCCAAATCCTTTCGATGCTTCTGAAACCCCTTTTTGGATCGTAATATAAATCTCTAAGAGTTTGTTTGAGCATAATTTCCTGCTCAGATTCGCTCATTTATTAAACATTTTCCCCAATCTCTTTAAAAATAAATGGCAAACAGATTTGTGATCTTTTTGGAGAAGCCTCAACAAACAATAGACTTGAAAAAACCCATAAAAACTTGCAGTGACTCGACCTTATTCGTAAAAAATACCTCAATATTTTTGAATTTTCAAAAAAAAAAATCCATTCTAGACATGGACGTAAATTTGTCTGGAAATAATAAGCTCGATTTCGAGCCAGGGTTTTACAGCTTTTCACAATTGAAGGAGAAACTTCCAGGATTCAAAATAGAATTGAAAAAAATAAAATATTCTAACAAATGTAAGCTCACAAATAAAAGAAGTCGAGAAATCGACTTTAAAAACATTGGCACCTTATCAGGCTTTGAGCTAAACGCAAAAATCGCCTCAAATGCGACAAAAACTTCTTCTCGAGTCGTAGACGTGAACAAAGGTCTTCGTTATCTCACCATTTCTTGTAATGTAGTCGACGAAGAGAAAAACGTAAATCCCCAGGGAGAACAGAGCAGGGTTATTTCCTCTCTTCCCATCACCTCTTCTCAAACTTTGAATGGAATCGTGGAAAGACATGTCGACATCAAAAGTAAAGTTCTTATAAAAAATGGTGTTTGGAGTAGCCTTTGCTTTGAAATAAATTCCAACGTAAGCCCAGTCAATGCCCAGGTTTTGATCAAGTTTTATATCACATAAAAAAAACAAGAAATAAATGAGTTGAGAAACGGATGGAATGTCGATTTATTATCATTGGAAACATGACAAGAAATATCCTGGATGAGTAGAAAAACTTTTAAAAGAATGCTCCAAAGAAAAAACGAAACGAGACTTTGTAAAAAGATATCCCAATGCCGATTTAAGTTGGTTTGATTTTGGCTATAACATAGAAGAAAATAATGGGCTAAAACTCATCCCAGAAGTTTTTTATAATACTCATCACGGTTATAGATACGAAATTAACACCTTTGCTTTTATACATCATCCCAAATGGAAAAAAGCTTTGGGTGAATCCTTACCAGAAAAAAACTGGGAGCAAAAAATCTGGAACCATTTCGGAACTCTGAAGCCTTTCAAGTTAGAACCCATTCCAAACGAAGATTTTGAAACCATAGAATTTTAAGTTAATAATAAGGACCATTTTTTTATGACATGGAATGTCTCGAAACGAGTTGGGACGGAAACTCCATCAAGGAATTTGGAGATATCCGAAAGGTAGATTTTGATTATGTCCAAGTGTCATATTTCACGAGTTTAGTCTCTGCCTATGTTATTTCTTATAAAGCTGGGATGTCTTTAGTGCATTTAAGCGCAAAAATCAGTCTAAAATTACTTCTTGCATTGCAAAATATTATTTCTATTTTCACATGCAAAGATTTTTAAAAAACCCAAAACGCTTAAAAAGCTGTGTTACGGAGAAAGATCTAAAACTGGTTCAAGTGCATATCCCCACAAAACAAATTATAAAACATCAAAAGCCAGATAAACACGCAAAATTATCGGACGTTATTGCAAGAAGCGTTTATGGTCACATCAAGTACAAAAACCACGAAAAAAATATCCAGGATATGGAATATGATTGGGTTTTCAAAACCGTGGCAAGGTCCAAACACGATTGGAAATCTTTTTTACTGCGCAGTTCTGATGGTTTGAGTTTGATGGGGCAAAAACTTTTACAACAAGCCATGGAATCTTACGTTTACACCGTTTTAGGAGCCCAGGCAAATACTAGATGGAGTATCCTTGAGAAGGGCGCAAAAAGTCTACAAACTCAAGACGTGTTTCATAAACTAGTGCAAGATACCATCGTGGAGGATAATATTACAAAATTGATCTCGAATATGAGAACGGCTATTAAAAGCACAAACGTGGTGCTAATCATGGTCTTAGGTCCGGGTTTAATTTTAATTCGCTCCGATATGATCATCGTGAAAAAACCCAACCCAGGTTTTAACAACGTTTTGACGATCACCAATAGGAATATGAATTTTGGCGTGAGTAAAAATTTTAATAAAATCCCATTGACAAAAACAGAATTAAAACCCGTGGCGAAAACAGAATTAACACCTGTGGCAAAAACAGAGCTAAAACCTGTGGCAAAAACAGATTATGAACTCCCTATCGCAAGTTTTTTTTGGATTGATTTTAGGCTTGTTTTTCCTGAAAAATAAATGGGAAACTGTATAAAAACAGAAACATTAGAAAATCGGGTCGAACATCGCCATAAACCTGGAGAAATGGTCAAAGAAATCATTTGTAAAAAAGTTGTAGACGTTTTAGCAACATTGGGAGAAATGGAACTCGACTCAGATATGGCCTAGGATTGCATTACGAAGGAGAAACCTTGGCTGTCGTGAGAAATAAATTTTCTTCTTAAAATAAAATGAGTTTATACTTTGGCTACGAAAACCCTGATAAAATAGAAGAAAATTTAAAAATGAGCGTAAACGACCAAAAAAGATATTAAAACGTTAAAAACCGAAAATAGTACGGTAGGATCCACGGTGGCTACCCAAACGTCCATTTTAAGTAATAACTAAACGAACATAGAAGTCAACGCCACGGATATCGCCAATTTAAAAAAAAGCATGAACGACTTTAAAACTTTTTCGCAAAATAGTAGAAAAATTATTGTGGCCAATAAATTAAAAATCAACAAAGAACAAGAGCCTCGAGATTATGACTTTAGTTTTAACGAATTTAATAAAAATCGGCCCGAACTTTACTTTGAACCTATTTGTTTAAGAACGGGACATCCTCTCAAGTCCAAGTTTATTCACATAAAAAAATTCTCCGCAGATGCAAAATTAATATTAGAATCCCACACCTTTGACTCCGACACCCCTATTACTCAGATGAAATTAACGTATGCGATCCAAGTCTATAAAGCCGATGGTAGTTCCCCCCAAATGCATGATTTGGAAGAAATAGATTTTGGGAGGTTGGTGAAATTAAACATGGGTAATCTCCAAGTGTTTACTTTGGATCTAGAATATAACTTGAAAAACTTCGAGCCCTACTTGATCGAGGTGGTGCTTTTTATCGTCATGTTTAAAAAAGCCACAGACGAAAATCTGAACAACGAAAGCGTATTGAAAACTGTTTTGATAAATTAGGATTTTTTTGCTCATAATAAATGGAAAATGCGTTTGAACAATAAAATGATGTCGATCGAGAAAAACCGCCCAAGCAAAATGAATCGCAGCGAAAGATAAAAAAAAAACTCGCCGAGGCCTCAAAAAAAGCAAAGACCACCAAGAAAAATTTTATTCAAAAACAAATAAACGATCGGAAAAGTTCAACGCTAGATCTTTTTTGCTCTTACAAAAAAGTTTTAATCCTGGTCAGAATCATGGTGTTTGTTCTGATTTTGATCAGATTTAGCTCGGATTAACAAATGGATGGAAAAGTAAATACTCCAAAAGAAAAACCCATCATAAACGCGAACAAAATGTTGGAGAATTTTGACTGCGCAAAAAATATATTTTTTGCTTATAATAAATGGACAACACCACAAAGAAAAGACTTTTGAGCCAATTTATCCAATCTGCAATAGGATCCAGCATTGCTGTGGGGTTATCCGTGGTGATTAATAAGATTTCAGGAGAAACTTTGCTCAGCGTAAAAACTTTCAACACTTGATAAAACTTATTTTCATAACATTTTTAGCCTTGGTGTTGACCAAGAATATAAAAATGAGTTTGACATATGAAAAATTAGACCTGGGAAAAAAAGCGTAAATTAAATGGCGACCATAGTAGCAAGTGGACTTTTTAATGCATTTGCTTTTGCTGTAGCGGGATTTTTATTCAGTAAATTAAATCATTCTGGATACAAAGCCAAAATGAATCAACACAATTTGGCCATGGAAAAGCTAGCCTCGGATAAAGAGAAATGGTTGAAAAGAGAAACTGCAAGAAAAAATGCAGAGATGTAGCATTGATTAGACCTGGCCAATGCAAATAAAGATATGGTCACGACAAATAAAAGCTTAATGTTGCTAAAAAGAATTAAAGCAGAGCAAGAAAAAGATCAGGAACCCAAGTTGGAACATTATTACAAGCCTGAGCAAGAAATGAGCAAGTATTTGACATGGAGAAAAGGTGCAATGGGTCTTGGCATTGGGGTAGGTGTTTGAAAAATGTTAAGTTTGATTTAAAATGTTTATCTTTAAGGGATAAACATTTTTTGATGAAGGTCTCGAATTTAAAAGGTACATTTTTCGATCAGTTTTTTTATTTCTTCAGGATCGTTCGTAATAACGTAATCGTAACCCGCTGAGATATATTCTTTCACTATTTTTAAATGCTCTGAACATTCACACAATTCAAAATCTATGCAAGGACCCTTGCCATAGGGATTAGGAAGAATAAGGTTTGGTCCTTTTTGACAATCTTTAATCGAATTTTCATCCGAGATTTTTTTGCATATCATTTATTATTATTTGTTTTTTTAATCTTCATCCACCTCCGCAAGCTAATTTATAAAATTCTGGTATATTTTCATTATGATCGCCATGATTGTCATAAAAATAGAAAAGAAAATCCCCAGCTTCGTGTCGGCAAAAATCACATCATGGATCGAAAACCTCGTTTAAAAAGAAACTGGTTAAATCGCTCTATTTGAGTGAAAAAAAACGATAGCCATCATTAGCCAAGAAAAAATCTTGATAAGTTTTTGTAATTTTATTGTCATGATTTCTCACACTTTCTTTTTTATTTGCACTTTTTCAAACTTTTTTTTTTTAAATTTTAAATAAAGGATGAAAAAAGCTCTCATGATTCAAATCACCAATCAGATTTTAAAAACGAGTTTTAAAACAAAAAAACAAATTTTAACCGATTTGGACAAAAAGGTTAAAGGAAACTTAGACTCTTTAATCGCCATAGAAAAAGCCAAGTTAAATAAATTAAAACAAAAACAAATCAAGGCTCATAAGGAACCCGGCTATAACATCAAGAGTTTTAAGTTACAAAGATGCTTTTTGAACCAGCAAACTTGATTTTTAAAATCGAAGCGAAAACGTCAGGTTTTCAACATGAAGAAATTTATAACAACCATGAATGTCAAAAATTATTTCGATCCAACTCCACACAGGGGTCGAAATAAAAATGATGATTATGAAGACGAGGTCAAAATCAGGTTGAGAAATACTAGTCTCAGAGGTAAAGTCAAAACCTGGATCATTTACACCAAACAGAATTTATTTTTGATCGACAATGACGTGGTGGTGTTTATGGAAGAAGTTCGAAACTCCGTGTTGAATCTGTTTAAAAAAGAACTAATTCATAGAAACGTTCAATTGAGGTTGTGTTGCATCATGGTAAAATACAACTACAAAAATCCCAATAATCCAACCATTCTCAATGCAGGATTCTTAACAAGGTTCACGGTCTCATTACCTGGTATGGATTTGGACCTGATTTACGACAACTTTTTAGAAAATGTTTTGCAATGTTTTGAGAAATATCAAAAAAATGGAAGCGACTGGAGATTGCATAACATAGAAAAGTTGAAAATTTTCGACCTAAAATGGAATCCAATGAAAAGTCATGGCTTTGCACCTTTGCCCAAGTCGATCTCATCAAAAAAAGCCGTGGTTAATCCGAAAAACGACGACGATGAATGTTTTAAATAGGCCATGCTGATCGCCTTATACGGCAATAATAAGAAACATGAGCCTGGAAAGATCACCAGTTTTTTAAAAGAGCAAGAAAAGAACTTGAATTGGTCTGGGGTGAAATTTCCCACAAACTATAACGATATTGCTAAATTTGAGCAAAATAATCCAGAGATTGGCATCAACTTTTTCACCCATGGTGATAGGAGCTTTAGATTGGCCAGAAAAAGTAGAAATCCAGAAATAAACGTGCGACTTTTATTGTCAGAAAACAAACATTCTGTAGCGACAAAAAACATGAGTTGACTTTCAGGATCTTGTTATACAAAACATGATGGTGAGAAAAAAATTTGCGATTATCGTTTGAACCATTTTTCCAAAAAGAAATTTGATTTGCACATAAAATGTTGTAAAAAACACGAACCATTCAGATCAAGATGCCAAGTGAAGACTATCTCATCGAGATTAGAAATTACTGCCACATGGCTCTGATGCCTTTTGTGGTCTATGCAGATTTGAATGTTTTCTCAAAAAATTGATAAAAATGTGGGAAATTATACAAAAAGATATCAAGAGCACGTCCCAAGTGCCATGGGAATTTATTTTAAATGTTTTGACGACGAATTGCAAAAACCCATTATGCTCATAAAAACTGGATTGTGATGATGTCGTGGAAGAATTTGTAAAAACCTTGGAACAGTTGGTGATAGAATTGTATAAGAAATTTGGATTTTGTAAAAACATGACATGGACGAAAGAAGAGGATCGATTTTTGGCGGCGACATCGTGCTCCTTTTGCGGAAAAGGCTTTGAAACCCCAGAGAATAAAGTCAGAGATCACTGCCATTTCACTGGATGTTACAGAGGTGCTGCTCATAAAAAATGTAATCTCGACGTAAAAGCACCAAAATTTTTGCCTGTGTTTTTGCACAATTTGTCCGGATACGACATCCATCTTTTTATAAAATATTTGGGCTACGACAAACCGGATTTGAAATGTATAGCAAAAAAAATACAGAAAATTATATCAGCTTCAGTAAAAAAGTGGTGGTGGATTGAATTTTAAAAATGGAGAAGTGATCGGAATAACAGGCAAATTGAGATTTATCAATAGCAAGTAGACACTTGAGCGGCAAGTTTGGACGTTTTAACCCAAAACTTGGCTCCAGAAGATCACATGGCGTTGAAACGAAGAATCCCCAGATGTTGGAAATTATTATGTAGAAAGGGAGTTTATCCCTATGATCATGTCAAGGATGAAAAGAAATTGCAAGAAACGACTTTGCCAGAGAAAGCAAGCTTTTTTTCTCTGTTGAATAAAGATATCTCGGATGAGGATTACAAAGACGTTAAAATGATTTGGAAAAAATTTAAATGTAAAAATTTAAGCGATTTGCAAAAACTTTACTTAACCAGGGATCTTTGCCATTTGACCAATTTTTTCAAAAATTATCAAAAAGCAGCTCTTAAAAATTATAAATTGGATTCAGCCTGGCACTATTCTTTACCGGGATTGAGCTGGGACGTGATGTTAAAAGAAACCAAAATTGTCTTAGATCCCATATGAGATCAGGACTTTCATCTATTTTTGGAAAAAGGAAAACGTGGTGGAGTCAGCGTAATTATCCAAAGAGTTGAAGAAATGGTGGGAATTTACGGAACGAGATGGTGTGGGGTGTTTCTTAGGGATAGATTTAGAATAGCCAAGAGAATTGCACAATCCCCACAACGATTTTCCCTTGGCTCCAACCAGTGGTAAAAATTTAATGGGCACCTTTTACAATAAAGAACATTATGTGGTGCATTATTACGCCTTAAAAAAATATAGAAATGGGCTTAAATCAAAAAAATACATCGCGGCATAAAATTTATAGAAAGTGGATGGTTAGCACCTTATATTGCAAAAAATATTCGACTCAGACAAGAAGCGAAAAACGACTCGAACAAGGATCTTTTTAAACTCACAAACAATTCTATTTATGGAAAAACTATAGAAAACCCCAGAAATAGAGTCAATGTCCAACTTTGTTCCAATGAGCAAAAGTTGGATAAATTAACTCAAAAAACGACTTTAAAAAGTAAACATCGTCTCTGAAAACTTGTCCATCATTCATAGTTATTTGGAAGAGGTTATTTTGAATAAACCCATTTACGTCGGATTCAGCGTCTTGGATATAAGCAAAGCGTTAATGATTGATTTCCTTTATAATTATTTGAAACAAAAATTTGGCAAAAGATTAAAACTATTAATGTCAGATACCGATAGCTTCCTTATAGAGGTAGAAACCGAAGATTTTTCAAAGATATCGCCCCTGACGTGGAAAAATATTTTGACACAAGTAATTTTCCAAAAGAACATCCAAGCAGAATTCCGACGGGTAAAAATAAAAAAGTGTTGGGCATGATGAAAGATGAAACTGGGGGTATCTTCATTAGGGAATATGTTGCAAATCGTCAAAAATTTTATAGTATATTATTAGAAAACGATAAGGAAAGAAAATGTTGTAAAGGTGTAAAAAAAAAGCATAACGGAATGAGAACTAACGCATGAAAATTATAAAAAAGTTTTGTTTGAAGACATCGAAATTAGAACCACGATGAACGTCATATGATCAAATAAGCATAAACTCTGCCCTGAAATGATCGATAAATTAGCCTTGAGCTCAAAAGATGATAAAAGAATCGTTTGCGACGATGGGATTAACACCTGGGCTCATGGCCATTATAAGACTAAAATCGAATAATTTCTTATTGATTCAAATCTGTTTACTCGTATAGACTTTGAACAAGATTTTGATATGGAGCGAGATTTTGAATGAGATTTTGATATGGGGCGAGATAAAACTTTGATATGGGCCAAGATTTTGATATGGGGTGAGATAAAACTTTCATATGGGGCGAGATGAGATCAAAGAGGGGGTAAAAAAATTTTTCCCTACATCGCTCGCTCAAACTTGCTCCTCACATAAATATCGTGCAATCTTGGCCGCCATTTTGAATAATTAATGAGGAGAGTCAATTGTCACTTTCTATACTACTTATATAATATATATATATATTATATATACACCAAAGGTAAATCTTGCATCCTCAATAAACATTGTGATGGACTTCTCAGTCACCCATTTCTTCTGTACAATAACAAAAGACTCCTAACTTAATGCAGTCTTGGTTTTGGAAACAGGCTTGACAGATTTCCTTTGCTTATATATATATATATATTTTAATTTATCCTTAAAACAAAACTATCGCTACTAATAGTTTCACGCCTCGCGAGCGAGATGATCATCAGGCGATTAAAGATGTAGTTCAGTTCGTTATGATGCCACATCATTGGATGTTTGCTGACGTGCGTCAGTGCTCTCGTAGACGTTTAAAACCTACCGCCCAAAACTTCTCGCGATGTCGACATTTGGCGAAGATTTCCGATCTTCTATTGAGAAGCCTTAGCTTATCACCT
>JAOBYK010418791.1:0-15124 GCA_025434845.1 Phenganax subtilis
TTCTGTTGTAAAAAGTGGTTGTGAAGTCTTTGATATGTTTCAGCCAAAGTTCTGTTTTCGGCAAGCTTTTCATCGAGCACTTTCTAGATTCACATTCGTGAAAAAATATTAAAATACATAGCTTGGAAACTTGTCAATGGGGAAAGCTCCAATAACGAGCTGAGGTTTTATCTTAAAACGTCCTCAATACACGAAAATATGGTTTGGAAATTTGACAAACTTGAATGCTCTAACAAAGAACTGTTATTTTGGGTTGAAACACAGACATGGAAATGTTGAAAACAAAATTTCTCTCTCATCATTAGAGAGCTCAAAACTGTACGACGCGAGCTCGAAAATACGGGCCGTCAGGAACAAGGTTAAACTACACCGTTCATTCTTAAAAACAAAACAAAAGAATCCGATAATTGTATTTCATTTAGTAAAATTGTTTTTAAACACATGTATAATAACAGCCGCGTTGTAGAAGCCCGCTATTACGTCTTCACAATGAACACGGACAAAAAGAGTAAATGGAGATTTCACTCAATGAACTATCACTGCCTCCACTGACTATATCTTCACTGATTGAGTTATTTAAACGTACCAAAGTTTGTTCCAACACTTCTCGAAGCTTGGTGGTGTGAGATATATGCTCTTCTTTTTTCAACGAAAAACGCTCTATAATTCATTAACAATTCATGATAAAATACGGAGGACATAAATACACAAATATTTACAGAGCCAGATTTTCATAGTAGAAAGGTGTCCATATTTTTACGAAATGTCGCAAAATATAAAATCGTTTCTTCCATGCTTCAAATTCAAATAAAAAATAAAACAACCATTTGTACAATGACAGCTTTTGAATCACGGATTCGTTAAAACAAGAGGTCTAAGACCCGTTTCAACGTCGCGCTACTGCCGTGTTGAATGCATGAAAAACAATAAATAATCAGCTGAAACTACTCATTATCGATTGCTTTTAATGCATTTAATGTATTAGGCATTTACTGGATTCGCTTGGAGAAGATGAAGAAAATGCTAATTTTTGACAAAAGGTTCACTTTTTAGAGATCTCTGTGTGTACAACATTTGAATTATAATAACCTGTAGCGGCTTCAAGGGCTTCTTTCACATTCTTTTCAGCATAGTTACTTGCTCCAAGACAAAGTTTGACTTCTTTGTCGTCTTCCCTTTCATAACAAAAATGTATAACTATTTCCAAAAAGGATTTAAAGATGAGACCGTTCGAAAAAGAAAATAAAAGAACGCTACCAAGTATATCAACCATAATAATATCTAAAGCTACTCTGTAATTCCAGAAAAAAGTGTGTGTATGAGTGGACCTACAATCCTTGACCTTGATTGATAAATGAAAACATATTATAAATATGTTCAATCCCTGCCTTGATACTGGTAGTTTAAATAACTCAAAAATTGAAAATATCTACTATTCCTGACCTTGATAGAGGCACTTCAAATTTTTCAAATATTATATATATGTACAATCCCTGACCTTGCTATAGACACTATAAGTAACTCTAGTGTTATAAATATGTACAATCCCAGATGTTGATATAGGTATTTTAAACAACTCAAAAATATGTGCAATCGCTGACTCTAATATAAAAACTTTAAATGACTTAACTGTTATAAATATGCACAATCCCTGACCTTCACATAGACTGTTTAAATTATTCAAATGTTATGAATATGTACAATCCCTGACCTTGATATAAACACTTTAAGAGACTTACACTCTGCAATAATATATTTCCCTATACTTACTCCAGTTCCTTGATATCTTCTTTGCTAGTACTTATCACTCTGCCCATCATTATACTTGAAGCGGCCATGTCTTTCATTTTCTTTGTCATCATGTCAGTTTGCCATTGAATGTGATCAATCTTCTGTTCCAACTCTTGTTTTTCTATCTATGATAAAAAAAATATTGGATCTTTAAAGCGCCTATATCCAGGTCAGGGATTGCACATAATACGTTTTAATCATTTGAACGTCTGTATTAAAGTGACGGATTGTACACATTTGTTTATTCCATTTGAGCCATTTACAGTGTCTCTATCAAGGTCAGGGGTACTTTTTCTGATGCCTAAGTCACCTAAAGTGTCTGTACTAAAATCATGGATTGTACGTACTTATATATTGGAGTCATTTAAAATTTCTATACTAAGGTCAGGGGGGGATTGTACATAATTGTAACATTTGAGTCATTTGAAGTGCCAATATCAAGGTCAGGGATTGTACATAATTCTAATATTTGGATCGTTTTAAAGGTCTACATCAAAGTCAGGAATTGTAAATACATACATATAATATTTGAGTTATTTAAAGTGTCTGTATCAAATTCAGGGATTGTAAATATTTATAATATTTGCGCCATTTAAAGTTTCCAAACCAGGGCGATTGTACATATATTTCTAATATTAAGACCATTTTAAGTGCCTATATCAAGGTCAGAAATTGTACATATATTATTTGAATTACCACGATTGCATGTATCAACGTTTACCTCATATTTTTCTTTTAAAGGACTCAACTGCACAATCTTTGTTCTGTATCTTGATTCCATCTCCTCTCGCTGCCTTCGTAACTTCTCCACAACTTCATTGATCTGAGACACGGCCTGGCAAAATTGCATTTAAAATATTCGAATTTCGGGAGATAAAATGACGGCAAAACAAACATGGGAACAGACGGGTTCATGGTCACAGAAGCAAGTCATCGTTCATTATAAGCAACATCAGTATAGAATTACAGTAATAAACAATGGCTAATCTCATTGAGGTAATGACTTGCCCAAATAGCCCTAAAAGGCATAGACAGTGTAGTTTAAGGGTCCCATTCCCAAGGATTTCAAGGTCAAATGAACGGCTACGATTTAGAATCTATATATTCTCAATTCTAGTTGGTGTTTTAGGTTTGACATAATGTCGGATTTTTTTCGAAAAAGACAATTCAAATAAAACTAAACGCGCTGGAAATTGAACAGAAATTCGATGTTTGAACAACAGAAGACTAATAACTGCATTCTTCACAATGGTTCCTGTGCAGGTCTTAAAACTTTTGCGTGCTCTGTCTGCTCAATATTACCACAAAGTATAGCTTTTACTTAATTTTAACGGCAAAAAGTACGATGAAGTCTTTGTTACAGTACCTGTTGCCTTTCTTCATGAACTTTTTCAAGTTTTTCCACTTGCTCTCTAATGCGACTCACAATTTTCTCAGAATCAACCGCTTGTTGCATTATCTGAGAGACAGAGAAGAAATACACTAATTAGACTTTGTTTCAAGTCTCTCTTCGTAAAAACTAATATGCTTAATATGGGGCGCAGTTTGTAGTTGGTTTATACATATTGATCAGAGTGTCGATACCATTCAACGTCTCGGATTGTTCTTCTTTTATTAAAATTTGATACAAAAGTGTCTACATCCGGGTCGCAAATTGGACATATTTATAATATTTGAGTCATATTTAGTGTCTACATCAAGGTCAGGGATTGTATATATTCCAAATATCTAAGTATTATATATTGTTTATGTCAAAGTCAGGTTTATGTCAACTTTATGTTAACGTATTTTATGGAAGTATCCATTTAATTGAAGAAAAGTCAAAAGGACTTGTAGTATATCTTCTTATATACAAATACTTTACTTTCATGGAATAAAGAACATGCTGTAGTAGTGCATGGCCTAAACGTAAATATTAAACAACGTGTGTTACCTTGTCTCTCTTTTTCTTCGAGTCAATACGTGATCTCATCAAATCTGAAGTATCGGTGGCAATCCGAGCCTAAACAACCAAAAATGAACTTAATCAAGTAACAAATGGCGCATTTTTTACCGGCAAAAAAAACACCCAGAAGTGTGTTGCAAAACGAAGCGATATAGCTGGGCCTTTTTGCTCAATTACTTGCGGCGTTCTATGTAATTTTTCAATAAAAAGCAGCAGCGTTTTATCAGGTTTAAAACAAGGGCTGAAGACGACTGTTTTAGAGCTGACAAAACAAGCTTTGTGATGCTCAAATAGCTTCAAAACCAAGTAACATCATATTGTTCGTTGATGTAGTCATTTTAAAATTGACGCTATTCAAGCCAAAAAAATTGAGGCTAAGTTCCCCGCGAATCTTAATCACTGTCTTTTACTTTGTTGTTTTTTCACAATGCATATACAGTCGAACCTGTATATAACGGCCACCCTCGGGACTTTGAAAAGTGGCCGCTTAAGGGCAGTTATATGCAGGTTCGACTGTATTGAACTTCAAGACGCTTCGAATCGTGTTTTCTTCTATATTTTTCAAACTCATCTTACTTGAAGTATAGTCCTTGAATGTGAGTCTTCTTTCAACTGATTCGTCAGCAGCTGTTCAGCACTTCTTAAAGCGTCTTCGTCTGCAAAATACTCCTCTTCTTCGTGACCTTTTGCATTTTTCAGCGAGAAATTAAGAGCTTTCAGCTTTTTTGATTCTTCGTTTTTGATCTGAAAATATTTATACAAAAATCTATGAATTGTAACTAGTTGCTTGATGGTAAGAAACACATTTTTAAGTACGACAAAGCTAAACAAAGGATTTCTAAAACAACGTTAACCGGAGACGGTATTGGAATAGCTAAGATTTCGAATTCAACAGTTTTGCAGCTGTGATTATAAACTCTTGAAACATCTTACACACACAGCTCTTGTTCAATTCTGTTACACTGCTGTAGTTTAAGCTCAAAACTCGTGTTTTGCATTTTTATCCTATCTGCACCCAAGCAATTACTTCAGTGATTTTGTCCTCCTGACGGATGGATTTAAGTCAATAACACTGACCGCAAATAAACATCAGCTTTCACAAATCTGACTTACATACTTAGCCAGTGTTTAAATTTACTTTATGGCATACGGCAGAAGAAGAATCGCCCACAAAGTTGCTACAAACCTCAATATTTTGTTTGACTTTTTCCAATTCTTGGTCCGAACGGACTAACGTTTTCTTATCTGATACCCTTCTCTTTTTACTACATAACAATCAAAGTTTAACTATTTTCCTACAAAATTTTTTGGCCTGGTCTACTGATACCCAAAGGTCGAGGTGTGCAATCTCTGAGTGCCTAACTGTGGTTTTGTTTCTCAAATACAACAAATACGCACAAACCCTGGCATTAATATAGATACTTTAAACGACTTACCAATATGCACAATCCCTGACCTTTACACAGAAATATTAAATGACTTAAATATTATAAATTTGTACAATTCCTGACCTTGATATGGACACTTCAAATGACTGAAATAGTATAAAGATGTACAATCCTTGACCAGGGCCACCCAGACAATTTTGGGGGCCTGGGGCAAAATTCTCTCTGCAGGCCCATCCTCCCCGAAAAAGCCCATGCAAATAGATTTTAGAGTATTTTGGGGGCCCACACCAGCCTGGAGCCCAGGGCAAATTGCCCCCTTCCCCCCCCCCCCTTCTGGACGGCCCTGTCCTTGACCTATATGTAGACACCGGAATGACTCAAATATGAAAAAGATGTACAATCTCTGACCTTGACATAGACACTTGAATAAAACTTCATTTAACGCAGAGATTCTTGCACATTGTATGCTTACCATTTTTCAGTTTTCTTAGCCATGCTGTCCAAGTCTTCTCTTAATGTTTTATTTTTTCTGGATAACTCTCGCAAAAGAAGTTCACATTGTTTCATTTCTTTTTCCATTTTCGTTATAGATGCATTGTATTCATTTTCCTACAATTTAAATCATAATTCGTTGCAAAGCTTCTCCAATGGCTATATGTCTCACCACGCACAAGTTTACCAGCCTCGTTCCCAGGCTCTCGATTGAACTTTACGAGAAAAGTATTAAGCGCGCGGGGGTGCTTGGGGAGGCTGGGAGAGTTGCAGCGGGAGAGTTGCGTCTCCCAACCTCCCCAAGCACCCCCGCTCGCTTATAGCTTTGCTCGCAAAGTTCATTAAAGAGCCTGGGAACGAGGCTGCAAGTTTACATGAACATGAACGTAAAGATAAAAGAAAGACTTTGGTCAAGTTTCCAAATCATATCTCGAATGACTAGGTCGTCACCGTGCACAAGTTTGCATAAAGAACAAAAATATTAAATAAAAATTTCGATAGCCTCCACACCATATTTACAATAAATATAGCCTCACCGTGCAGCATGTCCATAAACATGAAAAGATGATAGATTAAAAACATAGGCTTTGGTTAAATCTTTCCTTTATTAAATTGGTTATATGTTTCCCTTAATTCACCTTGGTTTGCTTGTCTCTCTTCAATTTCTCATTTTCTTCCAGCAATCTAGCGCGTTCTGTCGCTTGTTCGCCAATCCTTTCACACAACTTGACAACCTAAATCAGATACATAGAAAACAAAAGAACTGAAGCTAGTTGCTTTAAGAACAGCATAGCATTGTTTTATGTCAAGCATTTTAATACCTTCTCTTGTTGTGCGACTTCCTGACTTTTTACTCTCTCCTCGCGTTTTTCTAAGACGTTCATTACAAAAGAGAAATATTCAAACCAAAAACTACGAAAACTCCCAAGTACATTTATATATCACATTAGTTTCCCGCCACCAAAAACAACATAAAGTTCACTGTGTCGGGCACTTATCTTCGCGCGACGCATCGACCCTCTATGCTATCTGCTGAGTCGTCGAATTGACAGAGATTGGAACCGAGTTCTTTCCAATTTAATTTCACGAAATATTTTCTTTACTGCTTACGCTACATTGTTCTGGAGGACCGTGTCATGCTTCAATTTCATCTTCGATCATTCTTAGCAGTGTCAGGCTTATATGACCTTAATTTTTTATCATATATCTCGGGATAATTCGATAAAAATCACTTACCTAAATTAACGCATTGTTCAGCGTTTTCTTTAAACGTGTTTTTGATATCGCTAATGGTATGCACATTTGACGTGTAATTCATTTTCAACTGCGCTAGTTCGTCACTACAAATGTGAACAAGTGCTCTGAGTGCTTCGATAAACTACCAGATGGGGTTTTAAACCTGATTGGCAAATGTTCCACTCTGACGAGAATAAAATGTTTGGCATTCAAAAACTATAAATCACCTGACTTGATTGAGTGAAATTCTAAAAATGTCCACGTCTTTCTTGACAAGCATTCGTTCATTTGTAGCACACGTGTTTGCCTCGTTCGTTTTTCGATGAGTCGCCTCTAATCGTTTCAAACTCTGTCGCAATTTTTCATCGGTTTCGTCTTGTTTTGATTGAATGCTTGCCATGGCCAAGTCTTCTAGTTCAAGCTTTTCGCGAACTAATGGACTTAAGGACAAAAAACACTAGTTACTCAGCTGATGTGACTCACAGACAAGCAAATATTCGTATGACAACTGTCAGTCAATGGAAAAGCTTTTTGCTCGTCTGCTAACGAATATTTTCAAGTTTTCAATAAGAAGTGCGCTTTTTCATTTAAAGCAAGCAGCTTATAGCTTTTCAATCAAAAAAAGAACTTGGCAAAGGGTAAAAAAAACGGTAAATAAGCTCAATATAAAAATTATATTTATGTATTCCTTAAGCAACGAAACCGACAGTTTTTTAACTGAATGCAATAATTTTGTGCCTAACTGTTGTTTTAGTGCATAAGATTTGAGTTGAAAGTTTTAGAAGATGTGCGATAGTGTTTTTAAACTCTGACTTATTCCAGCACCGTTTACGTTAAACGGGCCTCCTACAATCAGTGCCAGGGGCTGGTTGTTCGACACTGAATTACTATTAACCAAGAGTTAAATTTAAAGAATTTGTTTAGTTTCTGTGGTTCATGATGTCTATTTGTTTCAAAGGTTTTCAAGTTAAGACTTCTATTGATCATATCAAAATTGTGGAAAAATTCTCCCAATTTTATATCAGTTAAAATTTTGCTTCAAAATTCACGTTAACCCAGGCCAGGCCTTGAGCTAACCAGCTTTGAATAAACGACCCCCTAGTCAACAAACGAACGTTGAAGGGTCTCTAACTGACTATATGCCGACGGTCAACGGCCTAATAATCTTTTGCTTCCTATAATATGGAATAATCTATAAAGAAAATTTTGCAAACAATGTAGTCCAAGAAAACTTGCTGTACGTACACAATAGCACCGGACAAATTTGATCTGTTATTGAAAACTTGTCATGAAAAAACTTGCTCTTCTGGGATGGGCGTTGCGCTCGCTAAACGAATAAAAGTTCTCGCTCCGCGAGGAAAATTCCGCTTAGCAGGAAAATGGTCTTTATGAACCATATACGGTCGGGATCACATGTTAAACTATGCACTAAGAACTGAAACACATAAAGTACTTACCAATTTTCTTTCGACGACTCTAACTCGCCAATCAGTTTTGAATATTGCAATTCTGCATGATCAACTCGTCTTTTCAATCTTGCTTCTAGTCTTCCCTGATACGCGCAGTGCCATTTCAACTCGTTAATATCCGTCGCACAAGACTCATGCTCTTAATATTATAAACACTCGTGTTAAAAATATTAGATTGTTGCACAACCGTGACCTTGATAAGACACATTAAATGACTCAAATATTATAAATATAAATAATCCCTGATCCTAATATAGACACTTCGCATCATGACTCAATTATAATAATTATGTAAAATCCCTGACCTTGATAAAGACACTCTGAAGGGCCCAAAAATTATGAATATGTACAATCCCTGACTTTAATATAAGCACTTTAAATAACTCATTATGAATATGTACAATCCCTGACCTTGACAACAACACACCAAGTACAAGTACAGTTTTACCTTTCTGAACAGCAGCAGGAAGTTCCATCAATCGTTTGAAAGCGGTTGCATCTATCTGCGACCTCAAACGATGTACTTTTTGCGTCTCTTTAACAAGCTTCTCTTGCGTGTTCAACCTGTCCTGCTCAATCCTTGCAAGAAGTCTGATGACCTCTTCGACCACATTATACCCCAACTGATATATTGCTGAATTTGGTCTTTTGGGGTCCTGCATATTAGTTCTCTTAACCAATGATGCAGGCGTGATTGCAATTTGAATATCCTATTGAAAAGAGATATAATATGATTCACTAATTATCCAAGAAATCATAGTCCACAAAGAAATGATATGGAAACTTGACCAAAGTCTTTATTCTATCTTTCTGTTCACGAGTATGTAAAATTGTACATGGTGAAGGCATAGTCATTGAAAAAACGGTTTGGAGACTTGACGAAAGTCTCTGTTCTATCTTTTTGTTCATGTTTATGAAAACTTGTGCTCGGTGAAGACATAGTCCTTGAAGATATGGTTTAAAGACTCGACCGAAGTCTTTGTTCTATCTTTTTGTTCATGTTTATGAAAATTTGTGCACGATGACGACATAGTCATTGAATATATGGTTTGGAAACTTGACTACAGTGTTTCTACTATTTGAATGTGCCAGAATAAGTTTTTTAGCATACAGGTATACCTGGAACGCCGACGAAGTAATAGGCACAGGTGACTCATCCTTACCAGAGGGAAAGCATGAAGTGTTTTTGGACAATGAAGAAAGTGAGGATAATTCAATGCTTGATGCATCCGATGATGGAAACTTTGTATCAGAGCATGTAGTAGGTCTAGGCTCAGAAAAAACTGTTGCTGGAGTGTCTACAAATACAGCAAACAATTGAAGTGTCAATGTCAAGGTCAGGGATTACACCATACAATGCCATATATACATTGTTTGACTCTTTGGAAGAGTGCAACATATATTTTCTCAAAAGAAAGCATCGAAAAGCCATTTACAGTTTAAAAGCAATTATTTTTTCAGCACAAGAGTAAATAAAACTTGCAAACTTTACAGCCCAGCTGTGTCACTTTTTTTCAATTTATGACATATATTACAACAAACTTTGCAATTTTACTAATTTTGAGATGCTCCTTCCAGCTGTGCTGGCAGATGTCCTTCTACTTAGCCTGGACAAAAATCTAAGCAAAAGCTATAACCAATTGGTATTTGTAATAGAAATATCTTTTCATGTACCTTCTCCTGATATTAATATATCTTCAACTCCTTGTGTAGCATTTTCTTCAAGTATTTGCAATCTTGCTAGTTTATCTTTCAAGTGTTGGAGATGCATTGCTGCTTTTCTCACACAGGGTGCAACACATGATGTGAACTCGCAGCTATCTCGTCGATGAAATGTTAGCGAGATTGTCGACCACTCCTTCACTAAACCTGAGAGTGTGCCCGTAAAACAAAACCATCAATGAGGTTTCAATGAATCAACTGGAACTGAGTTTCAGTTCACTGGTGATATGGCTAAGTGATGAGAATGAATTTTAAATTTTTTAGTTACCATCAAGTGAGGCTATCACTCCATTGAATTTACAAATACAAGTATATTAATTTACTCAAGAATGCACCAAAACACATTTAAATTAAATACCACAGTATACTCCTTATTAAATATTAACACAAGTTCACCATAAAGCCTGAACCTAATTCCAGCAATCTAAATACAGAATGCATTTCTAAGCAGCCTAGACACAGTAGTATTTTGTAAATCAATCACTGCTAGAATTTTGGTGGGGCTAGTGTAGTTAACCAGACACCCTATGCAGCTGACCATCCGAGAAATATATTACATTAAAAAAGCTGAGCCCACAAACCTACCATGGACATAACCTGGAGTCTGCTAAACTGCACTCTAGCAGTTATGGTTTATAATTGATTTAGAGGGGCTAAAGCAGTTTAGCGGACACTTCATGCCGCTGACCACTAAAATAAATATATTTTTTAAGAACGATGAGCCCGCAACCCCATCCAGCGTTGTTATGAATGCGATATATTATTCGGACAGTCAGTGCCGTAAGGTGTCCGCTAAACTGCATTCTAGCCGATTTAGATTGCCCTAGCAAAAACAAATTATTTTTATAATTAAAACATAACGCAGGGTCAGCAGGGACACAGATGAGAGACTAACAGAGGTCCGACTTGCGGTTGCATTTTAAATTAAGGTTACCTTGCAATGCCTCATTCTCTTGCGTCTTCACGACTTGGACTTCTTGCTGATCAGCCAAAACCAGCGCCATGGGATTGCCCTCCAAAACATTGCCTTTCTCAGTTACCAAACCATTTTCAGATCTTCCTGAATTCCCAACATTAAACACATGATAAAGCTCGGTTTGCCCAGCTATTGGAACTAACGCTGTTGATTTCGAAGGTGATGGCATTATTAAATGTACTTAGAATGCAGATTGTGCTGTCATTTCTTATATTTTAGCAGTAAACTCGAAAAAGGACAAACTTTTGACATTGTTTTGATCCACAAATACGAACATAGGCAAAGTTGTCATGACAACATATACACAATCGAACACCAGTGACCTCGCTTTGTATCTGGAGTGATAGGGTGAAAAACTACAATGAGACTCGCAAAAAATTTTGCAAGGAACTTCTCTAAAATTTAGCATGGAACTTTTGACATAATTATCATGGAAATCTTGACCAAATTAGCTTGAACTCTAAGAAATTTAGCGTAGACATGCAGAAAAATTTTGTAGGAAAACCTTAGGAATTTAGCATCGAACTGAAAAATTAGTAAATATTCCTCGTAAGTTATCTTAAGATAAAACTATATATTACAGTGTCAATTGTGACAACAGTTAAATCAACAAACGTTGTCCTTCAAACTTTGAAATACAAAGTTTAATTAACTAACAGCATTTGGAATAACAAGAAGATATGGGCTTCATTCTACAGGCCTGTTTACACGGGCGATTTTTGCTGCGATTTTTCTCCTCTTAGGTTGAACGAGTGAGGTTGACTGGTGAGTGCATTAGCAAAATTGTTCGACCAAGTATATTCGTCAGTTATCCACTATTTCACATCGTTCAAGACGGCCCGTGTAAACGGGCCTGTACGGTAGCGTTTTTCACGCACGTAAAAGTTTAAATTCCTTACAATTTCGTATCTTTTAGGCTATGTCTACTCGAGAACGCTTCTGCTCAGTCACAACACGAAATTCAACCAAATTCAACCATTTTTCGGTCGTGTTTCCTCTTGAAACTTCTTGTATTTAAATGTATTTGTTCAATTCTGATGTATTCTGTTCAATTCAATGGGTGAAGTTTAATATTGTAACTGTGCGAAAGCAGTCTCGTGTAAACTTAGCTTTAAAAATGTTTCAACAGATAGATACAAAATAAAGCACCGAATTCTGAACATTCCATTCTCTGGTTGTTTAAAGAAACCAACTGTTTTACATTTTAATGTCTCAATTACGTACGTGCGTGAAAAAACGGGACAGCGAAAAGCAGCCCTTACATAGGACATACATTTTTGGTTCAACTGTATAACCATAAATGTACATTGACGTTAATTGTATGCTAGGGAGAGTTGAATAAAGATTGTACTCTAATTATGGTTGTAATTCTAATATTAATTATTCTAAAAGCAAGGCCAGCTTGCAAAGGTAAAATATTTTATTCTAAATCATCATAATATTGCCTCATGACTCTGCCATTCTCTGAATTACGAGATGGTACTGCCATAGTTTGGTGCATGCTCATCCCGTTGCTATACGATGTCACATTACGATGCCCAGGTGCAGTGCATCTGGAGGAAAAGATATTAGAATTCATTTTAGGCCTGATTCCTAATACGCCAAATATATTGAGCGAAAAATAAATCTGGGAACGTGATTGGCCTGCAAAATATTGTAGCGAACTCCGGTTTATTGTTATTAGACAAAGTATTTGCAACTGACAGTCATGCGCTGAATGCTCGTGGGCGCGGCGTGTGCCACACGTTGTTGAATCGTAGGATTGTTTTGTATTATGTGTATTGGATGGTCTTTTCTCGATATAATAAAGCGTTGTTAGCATTGGTTGCAGTGAACTATAGTACCGTTACAATATTTGCCTTGAAAAACTCTCAAGCGAATCCAATCACGTTGTGAAATTTATTTTTTGTTCGAACAAATTTCGCGTGGTGGAAAACAGACCTTACTCGTAACTTTCATCCCCATTAACTATTTTTCATGTGACTTTGAAATAGACAATTCAAATGACTCAAGTGTTATGAATATGTACAATCCCTGACTTTAATACAAACACTTCAAAATGACTCAAATATATTAAAATGGGTACAATCTCTGCCTTTGACATAGACAGTTAAAATCACTCAAATATTATATATATGTACAATCCCTGACCTTGATATAGATCCTTTAAATAACTCAAATATCATAAATGTGAACAATCCCTGACCTTAATTTAGGTAAGTAAATAGTACCAGGGAAAAATAGGTGTTTTGTTCCAACAGGCTAAAATACTCACATAAAAGCTGAAGCTGCAATTAATAATATGAATGAAACCAAGAATGCCATCGCGAGCATGGCAATGGAAGCCCATATTAAATATTTCACCGTCTCTACATCATCTTTGGAAGCTGTGCATTATAAAAAAGAACATGATAAATACATATAGGGCGAATAAAAAGCGCAGACTTCATAAATCTTACCAAAAAGAGCAGCGTTTTCATCTACAAAAAAACAAAAGTTAGTTAATTTATTGACTTTTTCTGTGAAATGCATTTTTGGTATGATAAATCTACGCAAAATAGTCGTGGGTGTCACTGTTTTGTTCTTTCGGAAGAATTATTTTAACTTACCAGACGAAATGAGATTAATTTTTGAGACGTTAAAAGTTCCGAATGTACCATTTGAAACAGCCGTTTCAATTTCTTGCAGTGGTTCGGGAGTGGGTTCTTTGAAAAGTAGTGTAATATTCGCCTGAATACTACCAGGACTACAAAATGATAGGAAAAATGAATATTTTAAAATTTTGAGTGAAAAAACTTTGTCTTTACTGTTCAAAAGTTTGCATAAACATGAACAAGCAGATAGAACAAAGATTTTAGCCTAGCCTCCTGCCAAACAATATCTTTAATGACTATAAGTATTCGCTGTGCACAACTTTACATAAACATGAACAAACGAATAAAGCAAAGTACTTCAAATGCAATCAATCATATTTTTTTTACCTGAAGTTGAGAATAATTACACCAATGTACAAGATGTTACTACTATACGCAGCGTCGCACTAGGTAAGAAAAAAAATGGTTAAGATTTTGTTTAACACACATAGCTATTGAATGAAAAAAAATCCCTAGCTTGTAAAATTACACGATAAGCCTGGTTTTTATGTTGTCGTTAATATGGTAATGACAGCCGACTTCAAACAGTTTCCAACTAATTATTCGAAAAGCAATTGTTGTTTGTTTATATGCTTATTTATACAACTTTGCCAATAAACACGCTACATATTATACACACAAACATAGAAAGTTGGCAGGGTATTGGTGATAATATGTATGTTTTTTATGAAATTTACTGCTAAGAGAATGGAATAGCCGGTAACTCTTTGTATAGGACACTTACGACTGCACAAGCACCATAATATTTTGCTAATAATGGAAAATTGTTACCGTAAGCTTACCGCACTCCGAACTCGTCTTTCCAGTTGAATATATGCAAAACTAAACCTGTCATCGAGTTCTGATGTATAAACAGCGACAAACACCAACTGTACACCGTAGGAAACAGCTAAATTGAACAAGCAAACATGTTTTTATTTCCCTAGTTTAAAAAAACTTATCAAGGAAAAATTAGACATGTTTTGAAGACAGTGGAAAAATATACCTATAAGAATCTAGCCTGTATTCTAATGTACAATGTTGTGGAAACACCACGTAATTTTAATTATGCAAAGCTTTCGGTCCGTAAGCCCAGACCGTCATCAGTGCAAAAAATTTTTTGCACTGATGATAGAGATGGGCCGATACCGATACCAAGTATCGATACCTGTCGATACTTAAGACTCGGAGGCAAGTATCGACACTTTCACCAAGTATCGGTAGTTTCGATACTGAGCCTGCGCTATTTATGGTCTGTGTACATACGAAAAAAATGTTTATTCAGCATACTTGTTGTCAAATGCAGTGCTTTCGATTTCTGGAGAAACATGAAAAAAACATGTGAATCCTTTAGTATTCCTAGTTCACTTTAGTGAAGGTTATTGCTGGTGTATAAAGCCGGTTACAGACGAGCAAGTTTTCTATGACAAGTTTTCTTTGACAAGTTTTTCTTGCTCAATTACATGTGTGTA
>JAOBYK010418902.1:0-15119 GCA_025434845.1 Phenganax subtilis
ATAGAATTATAAGACACTCCAGGCATTATGATTCTTAACGCCCGTTTCTGTACCGCTTCAAGTTCATCTGACAAGAACTTCGGGAGCGAGTTGCGAAAGACCGCAGCATAGTACTCTAAAATAGGTCTAATGACTGTACAATAAAAAGTCATGATGTCTTCCGCTTTTACCTTTGCTCACTTTAGCAATATGAGAAAATAGAACCTCTTGTTAGCCTTCTTAATGATCGCACAGATGTGCTCGTTCCATTGAAGTGTACTCGAGATACCAAGTCCCAAAACCTTGGCAGTTTAACTACAGGTAAGCTTTTGCCATTAACGGTCACAGGGGCGAAACTTTGTTTGCTGGATTTAAAATCAATAGTTAACTCCTTACATTTTTCTGCATTGAGATGAAGTTTGTTAGCCCTTGACCATTCCTCTATGGTGTTCACAGCGTTTTGGGCTTGGCTGTCATGTCGTCTGTGAACTACTTCGGCAAGAGTAGTATCGTCAACATATTTCTAAGTGGCAGAATCGTGAATTCTTAGGTCATTGATCATCAACAAGAACAACCAAGGCCCAAGTCTTGTGCCCTGGGGAACTCCCGAAGGAACCTTGCCCCACTCTGAAACACAGTCATGGGAAAGCTTAACCCCCTGCTTCCGATTCATCAAAAAACAGGTTCGCCGGCGTATAGGCAACCCAGAAATCTCTTTAACAAGTAAGTTGTGGTCGATCAAGTCGAAAGCCTTTTTGTAATCAAACAGTACAACTCTGACAGCAGCTCCTGTTCTATCCGTCACTTGCGCCTAGTTATGAATCATGGAAATAACAGCCAGTGCAGTTGAAGATTCCGGTATGGCACCAAACTGATCAGGATCAATTTCTCGCATTATTAAGGGAGCGACAAACTTCCTCACGACAAAATCTTCTGCAATCTTAGAAAGAGTAGGAATGGGGGAAATTGGCCTTAATTGTTTGCCTAAGTCAGTCACTGGTTTTGATTTGACTAAGGGCACAATATCGGCAAGTTTTCACAATGAAGGTAACTGTTGTTCAGCGAAGTTGCTATTAAGAAGCAAACAAAGAGGCAAAGCAAGGACCGGGGGATTTATTAGCTTTGAGTTTAAGAAGAGCTTGCTACACTTCGTATTCGTTGAGCTGAAAAGCGGAGTCAGTGTGTTCAAAGATGGCAGTGAGGTTAAGGTTTGGTAATCTTTATTGCATCGAGAAATGCATTATTTATGAAATTTGCGAGAGTTGGAGGTGCCATATCATCAATATCATTTATATGGAGCTGATTACGTAAGTCCTCAGAACTTGTAGAGGGTGACATGCCAACTATGTGTTTCACTTCTTTCCACCATTGGCCGGGCTTAAGGCCATTTTCCATTACGGCTGTTTTGCCTCCACGGGCGGAGCGCACAATTTTTAAACATGCTCTGTTTTTGATTGTCCACTCTTGATCTCGCGTACAAGCGAAGAAAGTTAAATTACTTTTAACTTTCCTGACGTGCACGCGAGACCAAGCGCCGACAGACAATGAAAGAGCTTGCTCAAAACTGTGCGCTCCGCCCGTGCGGCCGAAACAGCCGTAGTGGAAAATGGCCTTTAGACTTTTTAAGATTTTCAACTTTGGATGAATTATATTTTGTCCAAGCAACCGTTCGTTCGCAGTTCACTCGATTACGATAATGCGTGAAGAGGTGTTTGCTACTGTTCGAAAATGCTATATTTGGCGTTTTTTGGGCTGATTACATGAGCCGGGCTGAGTTTTGTCTCGAAAATATTCCCTGGTGATCAAAATAGTTTTTGAATAAACTTAGGGGCAGCCTTGTGCCTAGTGCATTCTGAATGTTATTTCCAATGTTATTTTACACAAACTTTGAAGCAGCAATAAAATGCAAAAGAAACATTTCAGCCCGGTTAACCAGGCTAGCGCGGCTCATGTAATCAGCCCCTTAATAAGCTATTTGAAATGAGATGTAATCCATGGCGGGTCATTCACATGAAGAGTCGATTTTTTAATTGGCATGATGGTGTCTACGCCTAATTGAACAAGATCGATAAATCTTTGGAGTTCATCTTCACTGCTTTCAACCAGGCTTAGATTAGACCAATCAATTGAAGCAAGTTATCTCCCAAGTTTGCGTTTTCTACTCGGGCGTTCATCCCTACTTGCAACAACTTTTCGGTTGCATAACAAGACTTTGCAAAACAAGACCCATGTAGAAATTTGACGAAGCCAAGGAAGTCTCAAATAAATTGCACGGTCTCCTGGTTCAAAAACGTCTACCTGTCTCGTAAAAACGTTATGTTACATGCCTGATAATTGCAACTGTTGCCGGTGGTAATGACTTTATATGAACAGCTAGACACGGGCATCAAAGCAGCTAAAGTTAAAGTACTCTGCATTTCATCTCCTTGCCATTAACTCTCCGTGATTTCTACAGTTTACCGACAGAAGCGATTTTGAATATTCAATGTAAGTTTGTTATCTACTGATCGCCTCGCCATCAGACTTTATCTTACGCATTTACTTCGGCATTCAAAAATTCAAACTATTACTGTGCACTGAAGCATGAAAACTACACATGCAAAGAAACAAGTTTGCTGTATGTTTATCAGTCGAACTAACTTTTTACTGCGCCTTCGGATATTTTATTTTGTACGTCGTATTTTTAAATATTGCTGGATTTTTTGGTAACCAAGAACGGGGCTAACGCTTTAGGAAGAATGCAATGATCTGCAAAAGGGAACGTTAGCGTAAGCGAAACATCAGTGTGATATTAGATGTGCACACCGGTAGCCTAATTCCCGTCATACTCGAACCAATCAAGCGCTCAGTCATTTTGGCTTGTCTCCTTTCTCTAGTTTCTCTGCAGCGGCTCTTCTTAAATCAACCATAGGTAGCATAACTATGCTATTGCTTTCTCAAGTAGATCTATAAAGTTCTTTAGCTTTGTGAAGTTACATCGACTGCGAAAGGTATGTCAGTTAATTGCTTCACTTGCAACTACTGCATGTCTGACTTCTAGTTACGTCATTACGTTGGGGTTGAGTTTTGGTAAGGTTTCTTCATTTTGTGGGGTAAAATAGTTCAACTTTTCTTCTTCATTTTAGACTTTGTTACCGGCGCAAGCAGAATGAACAGATCTGTGCGGACTCGACAAATATTTTGCAGTTGATTTTCTGAGTTGGCACAGTCACCCTTACGGTATTTATATTGTTATGCAGTATATATTTTATGCCACAATTGTTTTCTTGTTTTATGCCAGTGTAATGGAAAGACTGTATCCTCTAAAATATTATACGACAGAATAGTTGACATCGTAATGCGTAACAAGCGTATTTTTTTATCTAAATATTTGAAGTTTGCGGTATGGGTAACGTTTCTGGGAGGATTATGCCATGATTGCATCATTGAACTGCGCTGCAATAGCAAGCGACTGAAATGTAGATTTGCTACTACCTTCTAAAAAAAGTATGTCGTTTATAAACGTTTCTTGAAATAGGATATTGCCAAAACGATTGTACAATTATTTTCACTAGAAGATTTGATACCATTGGCTCGATTAATTAGGAACAAATGGTTTTTAAGTTGTACCGTACTTGTGCTATGCGTAGCGATTGTTTCTTGAGCGAATGCCAGACGACTTGATACTTTTCGTTATTTCTCACTACCACTGACAAGAAATGCTAAAACTTTATCCCTAGTTTGGTCTTGGTGGCGATATAAACTAACATTTCTTAATAATGCAACTCTATGGCTACTTCGTACACAATTATTTACACAGCATGTGCTCCCTTTCACGAGAACGAGAGAATGCGATTGCTTGGTCAACCCTTGATACAACGTTACGTTTACGTTAAGATTTTATCTATCAAAAGACAAGATTATCTAATCTGCGCTAGGTATCTAAGTATACTAGTCAAACACAGCTCGTTACTTTGTTTTTTGGCATCGAGATCAGGTCATGTTTTTTCTTCCGCCGTAAACCCTTCATGCATAAAAAATTAAGCGTTGACCATTAAATTAAAGGGAAATTTTAATTATTGTTTAAAACGCTTTTAAGCTTTTGAAATTTGTCATGGAACCCGATAATACACCGCGATAAACACTCTTTCGGAATTTCAATATGATTACATCAAAACTTTTGAAACTGTCGCAATTTGTATTAAATTTTATAGGAAAAGCATCGAAAAGCACAACAGTTATTGTTAAAAAATGCTATAGTAATTGTAAGAGAAATTGATGAGGATGATTCTGAAATTATAGCTTATTGCTACACACTTATTGTACACTGAAGAAGTTTTCAATAAGTTTTCTCGCATCATGCATGCGATCGAGAGGAAATGTAAATTTTTATTTCTGAATATTGAAGAAGAAAAACATTACTGATGATGTATCAGAGTTTTACTCGCCATGAGTAAAGCCTGATTTTCCTTATAGACACCGATGTCGGCGATGTTCCCCAGACTTTTGTTTTTAACCATTGAAGACGAAACTTAGTTCTGAAAACGGCCGCTGGTACGGAAGGGTTTTGGTTTGTTCTAATATTTTTTCGTGATTGTTTTATACAACAATGCGTAAAGCCAGCCATAAGTGATAGGAATAAAAATAGTCATCTATCAAAAGTTTTATAGTTTATACAACGATTAAGCCCTAGTATTAGTGTTAACAGGCGGTAGAATCATAGTATACCATGCACGCCAGTGTAGACTGATAAAAATTACATTGCGTGAACGACTTTTGGTGACTAAAGCATCAAATAAATGTTAATTTATTGCTGAGTTTAGAATAATGGGCCGTATCCCCCCCCCCCCATGCATATTTAACATAGCTACATATAAGCAACATGAAGTGAACGCGCTTTGCCACATTTGTGCCCGCTGGTTTGCTGCTTATAACGTATATCACGAGTATTCACGATGTACCTGACGACATATCACGACTTGTAATACATATCACGAGTCCTAGGCCGCGTTTACACTATACCGGATTCACTCATTACGACATCTTCGTTTACTGTTAAGGAGCAATAATCACCAGCAAATATTGACCAGGCTGACAGATTTTGTATATTTCTTTGTATCATTGCAATTAAAAATCGTTACAGAGCATCGATAATTGCAAAATTTGAGCCGCTTCGTTAGCAATCCGGTATAGTGTAAACGGGGCCTTAATATACACCACGAGCGCGTGACTATGTATATCACGAGTTATAACATACATCACAAGTTGTATAATGTACATATTATATACAATGTATACATTTTTGAATAATATACATCAAGAAAATGCAATACATTGTCTCATGTTTCGCACCTCACATGTTTCTGGTCACAATTCACGAAGATTATTTTATTACAGACTAGAATTAAAATTCGAACCGGAAGCCTGTTTTATTGTCGCTGTGTTGGCAGGATTGCTTGGTCACTAAACCCTTGCTTGTTAAGAAATATCCACTTTCATTTCTTTAGATTTTGTGTAAAATATAGACAAAACATTAAACTGATATACAGTATTCCTTGTACAGAATCGGAAGTATACATGAGTAACATTCAAGTTTATATTTCTGATTTTCTGCAACACAGTGCAAAGTTTTAGCTGTAGCAACATTCCTGACTTTATCCTTATAATTAACCAACACATTATTCCACACCACTCAAAAATTGACAAAATACTTGTGAACGAAGGTTTTGATCAACTCAGCGTTTGAGTTTGCATATTCAGCTATATACAAGCAGTGTTTACAGTTGTTGCTCATGAAGTACGTCATAGGTTTATATGTGCTTATTTAGTCATTTTTTTGTGCTTATTTAGGCTTTCTTTTGAACAGATTTGAACCTGTTTCATCCGTTTTCCATTGCAGAAATACATCAGTCAACAAAAATTTGTCCATCAAGTCATTGATCCATCAGTCACTATCCTGCAAATTACTTTTTCTGTGTTTTGGTGTAGACAACCATGTCAATGCCTTACTCAGGCATCAAGGCATTGAAATAGAATACAATATTATCGTTACAATTAAAGCAGTGCCTGAAGCAGCGTTACTTGTATGAGGCTAGATTCTTAACTCTTTGAGTTGTCTATGAAGTACAAAAGGATCTTTTTACTTTTAGATGGACAAAGTTAAGTTTTTATGAGTGTTTCGAAGTTTCAATAAAATTTTTGATAATTTTGCCAAAGCAATCAGACAAGTCAGCAAAATTGTGAAACTACCAACTCTCAATAACATGTACTAGACCTATCGGCGTACGTAAAGTTTAGAGATTAAATCTATTGGTCTGCTTAAAGCTCTTTGCACTCGATAGTGGGTAAGCAAAACTGTCTCCTATGCCTTTAGTATAACTTTAACACGATTCTCTTGTTAGTCCATACGCATGTTGAACTGATTTGTGGTTTTTTATTTTGCTTTTATACAACTTTTTTAGGTAATCATGTCTAGTGGCTCAACACTTTCGACTCTTGAGAGCTCAGCAGGAAGTGACAATTCTTTTAAGTTGATGAGATTGATTGTGGATTGTGGGACTGAAGTGTTACGAAAACAATTTTTGAAGATTCACCCTGGAAACTTACAGGTTGTATTATCTACTCATAAGGGCATTATTTCGAACCTGAAAGAAAATGACAAGATATTTCAAGCCCAGTGGGATAAATTATACCCAAGCCCTCCTATGCAACCAAATATTGAAGGGTTTGATATCTCATTACTGAGTGTTCTTTTAAGAAACATCTGTAGTTTATCCCCACCGAATTCATCTGTATGGACAAAGCCAAATCCAACTGATTTTTCAGTTGAAGCTGACATTACACGTGTTAGGATATTTCGTAATAAGCGTTTTGGTCATATACCTAACACTAGAGTGAGCGATGCAGATTTTAAAACATTCTGGGCAGAAGTGAGTCTACCATTAGTGCGGTTAGGAATAGACCAGAAAGAAATAGATCAACTTGAAAATGAGGAATTAGGCCAAGAAGAAACTGAAAGAGTAGCAAAGCTATGGGAAATTTTAGCGATTTTAGAGGACCATGGAAAAGTTTTGAATAGTTTGAGTGATAAAACAAATGAATTAAGTGACAACGTGAATGATATCAAAAATCAAATGAAAGAAACTGCGCCAAAAGAGGCTGAATACCAATCTAACAGTATTCTAAGAAAGCATCTTGTTAGGTGTGACTTTGAAAGGGAGATAGAATTGCATTCTCAAAATTTGACAGAAGGTACTCGAACATGGGTATTTGATGAGGTTTCATGGTGGTTCTATGATGAGACTTCACAAAACCGTGCGTTTGTGATTTCGGGCGTTGCAGGCATGGGTAAATCTGTGATTGCTGCTGTTCTTTGTAAAAGGTTTGCTGAGCATTTAGGTGCAACTCATTTCTTTCAGTATAATAACAATCACTACAACAATTCTGCAATTCTTCTTCAATCCATCGCTTTGCAACTTTGTGAAGTTTTATTGGCTTTCAAAGTGGCTCTTGTTGAAAAGCTATCTGGTCATATTGGAGAGTCTTTGAGAAATATGAACACTGAAGGTTTGTTTACAATACTTTTGAAAGAACCATTGACTAATGTTGCAAAACCAGGAAGACACATTTTAATTGTGCTAGACGCACTTGACGAAGGCGAATACGATGGCAAACAAGAAGTTGCTCATTTGATATCTAATCATTTCCACAAACTTCCCTCTTACATACGCTTTGTTATCACGACCAGACCTGAGAAAAACTTGATCAATAAGTTTCAAAAACTAAATCCTTTGTTTATCGAGGCCTGCGATGAACGGTATTTGAATGACATTAAACTAGTCTTACGTAAGCGAATTTCATCTCCAGATCTTGTAGATTGTATAGCAAAGGCTTCTGATGGTCTTATGTTGTATGCTTTTCTTGTTTCGGATTATTGCAAAGATGAACCCTCACAGAAACTTACTATTGACCGTTTACCAAATTGTCTAGAAGGCTTTTATGAAATTTACTTCAAAAGGTTGGAAGATGAGTTGAAGTTCTTGGAAATTTCTGAAGAGAAATTCTTGTCTTTTTTAAATGTGCTCGCTGCAGCTAAGGAACCATTGCCATTTGAGTTTGTTAAAACTCTGTTTAAATCAAGAAATAAACCAAGCACAAAACGACAGTTAAACAAAGTGTTCAATCCCTTTCGTCTTTACTTGTCATCAAGGAAGATCAAACTATTTCCCTCTTTCATAAATCAGTGAGCGATTGGTTGGTCAATACTGTAGAACATAATTACTCAGCTGATGTAGAATCTGGTCATCAAATGCTTTTTAATTTATGTATTCAAAAATTTGATGAAATAAAGAAAGGCGATGTTAGATTAGCCATTAGAAATAGTGTTTCTGTCAAATATGCAATCAAACACTGCATACCGCATATGTTGAACGCACCATTTGAGGCCGAGAAGATGAAATGTTTTATAAACAATCACGTTGTTGACGTAGAATCGATGTTTGCTGGTGTTTTTGCAGATGTTGATTTGACTTTAGTCAATATCAATAGTCTTACGAATAATGAGATGTACAGCAGCATTTCAAGAGAAACTTGCACAAAAGTGAACAGGTTGTATTCCTTAATCAGAAAATTTGCATTGCTTTTAAGAGATAATCCGCAAACATTGTTGCAAATGATTGTCAACGAAGGGGGAAAAGAATTATCGTCAAAAGCCCTAACTTTGCTTCAAATGCGTTACAAGGATATCATCTATTTTGAGTTTATTAAGAAAAATAAAACGGAAGATGCAATTAAAGCTCGCTGTCTTCTTTCCGGGCAAATATCAGCTATTGATGTATCTCCAAAGCACGATTAAGTAGTTTGTTGCTTTAATGAAGGCGGGATTCAACTGTTTTCATTGGCAACAGCTACGTCCGAGTGGAAAATAGACGGCATCGTGGAAGTTCCTGTATCGGCACATGAGAGTATTATGTTGCCACATTGTATTGTTTTTCACCCTGACCAAAACCTCATATTACCTGGCAGGCTTGACGAAGTCCTAACTTTTGATGGAACTACCGCAATTGGGCCGTTTCAAGTGGATAAAGTCGAGTCTAAATTTACAAATTGTTGCTTTACTCCCGATGGTCGTACATTAGTGACACATTACAAGCATGAATTGTTTGTATGGGACACATTAAGTGGGGCTAACAAATTTCATTTTTGTTGTGGACAGCTGTGCTCTTTTTCCTTTACAGCTAGCTCCAATTTTTTTGGCACAACTGATATTGACAACATTTTCCGTGTTTATGATGTCCCAATTGCAAACAATTTCCATCTCCTAGGATCTAAAAACTTGCTTTCTACGTCTGAGTTTAATCATCGACCATTCGAAATAATTTCTACTTGTAGTGAAAATTCGTGGATTATATCTGATGAAAAACGTATATGCAGTATTAGTCATGATCATTTGTCTTTGAATGAGAGTGGCACTTCATTCTGGGATATTGTCCTTCCCTATAATTCATATGTGTGTGATGAATTACAATTATTTCTGCATCATCCAAATCAATCATGGTTTGGGGATGTAATGCAAAATGTCAAAAAGCAATATAGATATAGTCATGGTGCCCTTAGATATATATCATTAGACAGTCATGATATCCTCGTATTTTCATGTTATTCAACTACCATGCACATTGTTGATAAGAGCTTGTTGGATAAAGAAACGTTGGCTGACAAAAAGAAACGCGTTGTAGTTTCAGATATATATATAACAGGTGATTTTGTGCATTTAATTGACTCTAAGGCAACAAAAATCACTGTTTGCCATCTTGAGTCAAAGGTGCGACATGTAGTGTCTTTCGAGGAGGAATTCGAGAAGTTTTACACTATAGTGGTAAGAGATGGCGTGATTTTGTGCCGAAAAAATACTACTCCCCAGCTTTGGAACAGTGATTTGTCCCAACGTCTTTCAAGTTTTTATGAATTAGCTGATGCAAAGTATTTCCAATCAGTATCAGAAGAGTTGGTTGCATGTATTTATGAATCCTCCCTGATTTTTTACCATGTTTTTGACAAAAAAATTGAACGGGAAATAGATTTTCGTGAACCAGTATCAAAAGTATGTTCGTGTAGCGTGCAATATGATGCTCTTGTGTACATGGAGTCTATATCAGAAGTCACATTTTGGAAAAATGGGGAAAAGGTGGAAGGTTGGACAAAAAGTCTAAAAAACATAGATGCATGTTCCATTCATTGTGCAGAATTTTCTCCTGATGGAAGATGGGTAGTAATTTGTGATTTAACTCTTGAGGTTGGCAGGTTTGATGTCAAATCATTAACGTTTCTTTCCATGACGCAGTTGTTTCGGCCAACGCTGGATTCCAACAATCCTTTCCAGTTTTATGACGATGAAAACTTAGTCTGTGGCTCAGATAATCATATGTTGTACTTGATTAACGTAAACTGTCGTGAGATATTAACGCGCCTAGATGTAGGGGATATTCCTCGACCAATTCATGTAAGTCACAAAAAAGTGTTGTCTTCGCCCTCCGCTATTCCGAAAATTTCGAGTTAATTAAAGTTTGTTTACCAAGGACAGTATGATTCTCTTTTGTAGGTGTCAGCAGATTTACATACGTATGAAACGGCATGTAAATGCGGTTTTCTTAATAGGTGATAGCAAAAAACGATTACAAAACAATTTCAAGAAACCTTTTTATCAATTTCACAAAGCCATTGGTAAGCTGTTAGGAAAAACTGATAGAAAAATTGTTGAATGCTTTCATGAAACTGACCTTGTTCAGACGCAGTTGACTTTTAACTCCTGCGTGGATGGTGAATTTAACCTATGCTGCGTGTTTGAAAAAGTGCCTTTTGTTTTCAGTGGAAACAGGAGTGCTATTCTCTAAGGTTAAACTCTTCAATATTAGTGTCACCTACATAGGACAGGTTGTTCAAAGTTGGATAACTGTCAATGCTGAATTAAGGTTTAGCCAGTTTTTTTAATAAAACACAAAACAATCGACACTCTGTAAATAGTAAACATTTCAGTTTTCAGTATTCGACTGATGATGACATGCACCACTTGACGAAACGTTTAGATTAAGTTGTTACTCTTTATAGAGTGTCTATTGTTTTTTTGTTTTGTTAAAATACTCCATGGCCGTCGTACGTTTTGAGCTTTCTCAGTTTTGGTATATTTGTATCTCTGTGTCTCAAAGCACTGCAAAACTAACATCTTTTTTATATTCAAATGAGATTTTTGGAAAAATATCTTCAAGTTTAACTACTAACAAGTAGTTGAAAAGTTTATTGTGAAATTTCCGGTAAACCAGAATTAAACGAACCGGCTTTTCGACAACTGGCTTTTGCGGCTAGTTGTTGGAAAACTGCTCTAGTCTCTGCAGTTCTCGATATTCGCTTCTTCTAGTGCTTTGCGAATTTAGATTTTGACTGATCCAGAAAACATTTCTTGAAAACTTTTTCGATATTTATAAATAAGCAGTCAAAACGTTGATATGCTTCAAGATTCACCACAATCCGGTATTAAGCTTACTGTGTCATCACCCATCGGCTTCTGAAGTAAACGGTAAAACAACTGCTGTCATTAAGTGAGCAGCAATAGTGAAGGAATACTGGTGGTTTCACATGAAGTGAGTGAATTCAAATTGAAGTTGTCTCTCATTGCAAGATATTGACTCGTTATTAAAGTTCTTTTTAAATCTATAGCAGTTATCTGGTAGTCATAGTTTGGCTCGAGCGTTCTTATTGTGCTTTTTTTGCAGTTTGAACGTTTGTATAATTTTACTGAGATTCAAACAATTTTGTACTACCATTTACAACATGAATGTTGGGCATCCTTTTTGATATTGCAGTGTAAAATTGGCAACCGAATAAGTGACCTGTATTCTTACTTTCTCATTCGCCAGTGATATCTTAGTAGCTTGGTTACCAGTGATCATTGCATGACAGGTAAATTTTGTTTCAACTAGTCGAAACTGCAACTCTCCTCAAATTAAACAAAGGCAAACGAGGATAAGATTTGATGAGAATTGCGAATGAAAAATATTTTGGAGATAGGTATTCCTTGCTTAAAATAAAAAAAGGAAAAGTTTTATGAGTTTTCTTAACTTTAAATGGTGTTCTTAGTTTCAATTTTAATACCATTCTAGATAGCCTTGGTGAATAATTGAAAACAAATAACCAAAGACGTGTGTAATTATCTATTCTTGTTAACTTTTATTC
Source organism: Phenganax subtilis (assembly GCA_025434845.1). NCBI lineage: Eukaryota > Metazoa > Cnidaria > Anthozoa > Malacalcyonacea > Clavulariidae > Phenganax > Phenganax subtilis. The sequence continues at coordinate 12,187 of JAOBYK010418902.1, forward strand.
TTGTTTGACCGAGAGTTCAATCACAAATACAAACAATATACTGGAACTCTTCAGCTTTCTAATGGTATTGTTATCGGATTAATTTTGACATTTTGTCGAGAAAAGACTAAGTATTAACACATGATAGTTTTAACTGCATGCATTTTTACACCATGAAAATTAATTTTCAGATGAATTGAAATCTATGCATTGCATTTCTATATCCCTTCTTCGACAAGAGTACATTATTTTGCTTCACGTAGATGCGAACTCGACACAAATGTGATGTTGATACGGGTTTTGAAGCAAAATAATCGATTTCAACTCTCTTTTGTGACAAAATACTGTTACAAAGTTTTTAGTTATAACAACCAGTACTCGGTCATTTCTCACCGTCTCATCACCTCAACAGTGTCTTTAGAAAGGTAAAGACACTGTTTATGTAGCCTTGTACATAAACTTGTAGTACTTTCCCATGTACTAAGGCTTTATGTTCTTTCCATATAAAAGTTAGATGTAGAATTTAATACGGTACAGCCCGTCAAAAAGTTTGATTCATCCAATATGCATTAAAATTGACTTGCATAGTGCTCGAGGAAAGCCGCAATTAAGGCCATCACTGTAAGCAAAGGAGATATGGTTTGGAAATTACCCTACTTAAAAACTTCTTTAACGAGTTAGGATTTCATGCTAAAGTATTTTTGCTCAAAGCCATTATCTTATACTATTACACTAATCAGAAGGTAATTTATTAACCGCTGGTGTAAATAATCCGTACATATTTGGATAGCTTAAAGAAAATAAAGATTTCTCTGCAGTTCTTCTGTATACACAATTATTCAAACATAAAAAGATAAAGTAAACACGTTAGTTGAAGTTTCAAAGCATATCTCTTTTTGCTATAATTCTACAAACATACATATTCTTTGTTATCGTGTTGCCTTTCCTCACCAAATTGTCATTTACTGTAAAAAAAACCTTGAAAACCTGTAGAAAAGTTCTTGACTGCATACGAATACAATGCGCATTCTGTTGCTCAATCTTATAAACATCGATTTTGGACTTTGGTAAATTTATTGTACGAGCATTGAAACATCGTTTTATGTAATTGACATTGTGCAGTGATGAAGAGTGGAGTTTCACAAAGGTTCTGAAACAAGAAGGTATACATGTATCAACAATTTCTGAGGACACTCACCAACATTGATCTGGATATTCTCAGTCAAATATTTCCAGAAGTTTCGCCAGTGTTAATGGGCACGAGTGTCGAATGTTTCCTTGACAACAAGACATGGAAGTTAAAGATACTGAAGTTACATATGAAACTTGGATATAAGCCAATACTGCTGATATTTCCATTCTGGGGATACTTTGTCCACAGCGAGTTAAACTCTTACTTTTGATATTGTCAACGCTCTTCTTGAAAAAAGCGAAACGTCTTTTGAAAAACGTTGATGAACGTTTCAATAAACCGTTATTACGTAAGATATGAAATAGACACTTAAAATTCTTGACAGTAATGTTTATAAAGGAACGTTATGAAAAGTATTGCGAAGCAAGAGCGACGAAAGACAGCAAAGTTTGTTGTCTGAAATGTTGAAAACGTTATGAGGAAACAACAAATCTGTTTATAGCAAAACACAAAAATACTGAAGAAAGTAAAAACCTCTTGGATAATGCATCAGGAAGAAAGGTTTTTGTGTTGTACACAAAAACTGTTCATGCCATGAAAGCTCACCAAAAATTTATTGCCAAACGAAGAGAGCATCCAAATTTATCATGTTGACGAATTACGTCCTGAAACAAATGATAAAACACTTTTAAGTATGAAATTAGAAAACCTTATTGATATGATGAACGAGAAAAGATTTTTCGCAACAAATTAAATACTTCTTATGGGCCGGAAAAAAGTTAAAAGAACATTGGGAAGACGTCGCCAAACAATGTTAAACATAGGTAAAATCTTTTTTAAATTGTGTTAGCAATGACTGACTAGAAAAAAATCTTTCCATATTATCTTGTGAATATTTTGTGTACGAACCTAGTGGGCAGTAAAGGGAAATTCGGCCTCATATGGTCACGAAGCGATCGTTTCGCAAGGAAGTATTTCTGTGCATAATATCAACGAAAATGTGGAGAAATGAGAGTACCTGTGGAAGCAAAAAATGTATTGTGGATATTTTCTACTCGAAGAAAAATGACAATTTCTTGGTGTTAAGTCACAAGCGATTTTTTTTGACAATCGGAAAGAACTTTTTACTTCAACCTACATCAAAAAAGTTGGTCAGTACGGATACTGCATGTTTCAGTACGTTGTGGTAGATTTCGAAACCAATCTACCAATTTAGAGTTTGTTATTCAGGAGAAATTATCATTAGCTGCCTGAAATAGGCATTCGGATTTAGAATTGTTGTCAAAGCACGCGTGCTTTCGTGCTTTCGTGCTTTCTTACAGTTTCGAGCCCAGTTTCCTTATCTAATTTTACATAAGACTCCCACGTGTAAATACACGACAAATATTTGCGGCGCGCAGCCTCTGGAATCGTAGAGTTTTCCATATTGTTCGGACCTCTACGTTAATATTAATAATGTCGAGAAGAAAGAAACGCGGTTGTCAGTTTGACTTGGACGAGATTAGAAAAAGATTTATCGAAGAAAATAGTTCTATGGATAGCGTAAAACAGACAAACTTTTCAATGGTGAAATCATACTTTCCTGAAATCAAGGCACACTATATTACCATTAGCCTCCGTAACAGGCTGATTTTCACTTCCTCACGCGAAAATGTATTCTCGCTTGGGGAGGCGAAAATCAGCCCGCGTTACGGAGGCTATATTACCATAAGAAAGAATTCAGTTTTACAGAAGATATCGTAGAAACCCAAATCAAAAACTTTAACAGACCAATTTCGACGCACCTGACTACGTGAATAGCAGAACCATGCGTAGAATGCGG
>JAOBYK010419013.1:0-15106 GCA_025434845.1 Phenganax subtilis
ACAAAGCAAGCAGTGATATGATGAGTATGCTATTCAACATTGTAAAAGGAATGCCAGCCCAGGATATTCCTAACTTGTGTAAATCCCTGGTAATGTTCAGAGAAATATTTCGTTCTCGTTTGGAACGTCGAGATGTGCACAACAGTGCAAGCAGCAGCAGCAGTAATGCATATTCAAGTCTTTCAAGAAATGAAAGTGGTGTTGCAGCCTTATTCCACAATGGAACCGTTTTGCGCGACAGCGGTCTTTCTGGAAATTCAGTGTTGATGAACGAAAGCTCTGCTGATTCTTCAAAGAAGATATCTCTATCTTCAAACACAGTCGAATTAGATTCTGTTGCAACAGTAAATTCTAGTTTTCAAAATGTTTCTATCAACACCGATGTCATGAACGAAAAAAAGCAGTTGCCGAGACCCCAAAAGGACGACAACGTTCCGCATGACGTACAAAATTCACAAGTTCACCAATATGGCCCAGCATTACCAAAGGTGCAGAACGGGAGCAGCAAAGAGCTCACTCTCTCAGATAATTCAGGATTTTCACTCATGAAGCCATCCAACGGAAACCAAGAAAAAAACGGAGACGTGAATCCATCAAAAGTTCACAAGAAAGATAATTCAGATTATAATAAGAAATCGATGCTTTTCAAACAAGTGAAGTCAGATTTCGAAAATATTAACGTAGTGGCTGACTCCATCCTGTATGAAAATAGACAAGGTGATGCAGGACTCGCTCTCGAGACTGCGCAAACTTCCCTTCACCCTTTGCTTGTGTCACTTTATGAAAAACTTTACAATGATCCGGTCCAGTCCTTAATACATGAAGCAGAACAAGCAAAAAAGGACAAAAATATTTATCGGATGATTTCTTCCATTGACGTTGCTTCGCAATTTCCAGTGGATTCTGAAACCAACGCAAAAATTTTTAAACTGACTGGAGAATACCAACTGTACATGCAAAATTACAGAACGGCAGCAATCAACTTTGACAAAGCGATTTCTTTTTATCGGTCTGATAGTACAGCTTTGCAGCCCAAACATTATGTCGAGTATGCCGAGAGCTTGATTGGCTTAACTAAAAGTCACATGTTATGCAAAGATGAGAAGAATGCTTTATGTGCATGTCAGGAAGGCGTGGCATTGATATCTTCCATTCAACCTCAACCAACGACATCCAGATTACTTGTGGAGCTGTTCTATCTGGCTGCTAAGTGTACGCTTAAGCTAAGCACATATTGCAGTCGTGATAAAGATCTCGAACAGGTAATATTATTTTGTCAACAAGCCTTACGAACGAGCGAAGACGTGGACCGTCACAGTGGTTCAAATGATCTGGCAGAAGAACTTGGATCGGAAAGAGGGGAATTTTTTGCATTGAAATGTGAAATTCAGCTACTCATGGCATCTATCCTTTTCCGGCAAAAGAATTTAGTAGAAGCAAGAAAAATGGTAAAGGAGTTGAGAGAATTTCTGCAAAACATTGACACTGTCTTGGAAATGTTCTCGGAAGACACGTGGCCAGCTGGAATAGACGATTTTTCCAAGATCCAGCGTCGTTTGTTTTCCTGGATAGGAAGAGCATTGGTGATGTCCGATGATGCAGAGGATGCGTTAATCTATTTAACGAAATCTTTGGCAATCATTTTGGCTTCTCCATCTCCACAAGCAATGTTTCCAGTGGAAGAAATTATTGCATTGTTGAACGCAATTACCGTAACAACTACAATCACTTCGCCTAAAGAATCCAACAGTGCGTTTCAGCACACCCTCGAAGTGTGCAAGCGTCAGTTTTTGGAACAAAACGAGAAATTAAAAGAACTCTGGGATTTCTTTGCTGCTGTGGGTAACATCTACGTTAGTGCCGATCGCACACAGGAATCAATTCTTATTTTTGAAGCTGCATTAGCAATCGCTGAGTGCGTGGAGTGCGATGATCGAAACGAAACTCGCGGGCAAACGCTGTTGTACCTTGCGAACGCTCATAGACTGGAAGCTATTAAGAAAGAAGGAAAAGGGGTAGGGAAGGAGCATCACTTGGCTGAAAAGTACTACCAGATTAAGAATGGCAATGGGACTGAAAACAGCAGTATTCTTAGAAACATTATGTACGCTGAATATCTCTGGGATGAACGTCGTTTTGAAGAAGCCATCGTTGTGTTGAAGATAGCAACTGACGTGGGCGATACTTTGTGGTCTAGATATGTCAATTGTTTATACTCCAAACGTGTTCTTTTTGGATCAGATGTTCAAAGATACATTGAATCACACGGGGAGGTAGTAATAATTATGGGAAACTTGGCGTACTCATCTTTAGTTCGCACGTATGTAAAACTTGGTGACAAAAAAGAAGCGATTGAAGCGTATGATAAACTGTCAACAAATGGTAAAGATATGCCTTCCAGTTTTGGTGTTGTAACTTTATCTCTTCCTTATCTACTCACTGTTTGCGAGAAGAATTTGATGTCTCTTATTGAAGAACCAAGGAAGTTATCATTTAACGAGTCTGATTTTCCACTGTCGGCGACCAATCTTGTAAAACTGTACTACGAGTTAGGTGAATACAAGCTGACACTAAAGTTGTGCGAGAAAGCAAGGATGTCCACTGAATCTACATCATATGAAGAAACTAGGTTTTTCGAAAAGCTTTCGACTGAGCATCTTGCAGCAAATGCTTTGGTTAAGTTGGGGGGAAGCTATACATGGCAGCACTATAAAAGATTTCTTGAGATGCTGCAGCAAAAAGAAAACATTTTGGATAAAGTTTTCGATGAACAACAGGCTATTCTTTCTCAGTACTCGTTTCCCAAGCCATATTTCGTTTACCGTTTACTAGGAACGATGTTGGAAGAAAAAAGAATTGATGGTAGGATAGCGTGCTACGAGCATTGCCTACGCCTGGAACCAGATTACGATATTGATCACAACTTGGTCGGAACTCTAGCAGAACTGTATCAAACGAAGGCATTTACAGAAGGCAAGGATGACAAGGGAATGTATCAATGGTGGATGGACAAAGCTCAAGGATGTTTTCAGAAGTTGCTCGACAAGAGTTTGAAAATGGAGCCATTTGTAGAGGCCGCTTATGCATCATTTCTCTATCGAACAAAACGCTTCGATGAAGCTATTTCTCACTTTGAGGAAGTGATTGGTAGTGAAATGGACAGTACTGAAGTAATGTATTCCGAAGTTGACATACCTTTGTCTAGCGTTTACTTGCTGCGAGAAATTGAAGCAAGAGGCACAGTCTCTTCGCCATTGAAGGTCTTCGTTTATTATTATATGGTTCTAGCATATTTGGAATGTGGCAAGTTAGAAAAAGCTCGAGAGTCTGCACTTCAAATGGAGGAATTTGTCAAGAATTTTACATCTCGTCGAGATTATTCCATTATCCACTCCTTCCTTGCTTACACATATAAAGAGATTGGAAACGAAAGTAAAGCATCGGAAATATTTCAAGCAGTGCTGAACACGGAGCCAGACAACGAACCAGTGAAACTGGCGTTAAAAGAGTGTCAGACATTGGAACAAACAACAAAAACTAACAACTAACCTTACAAGCAATGCTCAGAATGTAACCAAAACGGTTTTTAAAAAAACTTGATTTCACATAGGTCAAAAAAATTGGATACCTGCAGAATTATAGGATCCATGAATTATAGGACCAAAGAATTGATTGCTATAAAATTATAACAGTGTTGACGTCTGCGTTTTTCTTACGGTATCTTGCCAATCTTGTGTCGTGCAATAAGATAGTAACAATCTTACTGCCCTTTACTGAGATATCTCAAATTGATTATAGAGTTTATCGGTAAGAGAAAAGTGTCAAAACTTGATAAAAATGTTCCAGAACGGACTGTGCGAAGAATGCTTTTTATATGAATGGTTATAATTCTTTGCTAGTTTGACTGTTATGCATGAATTCATAGCTCAAAAGTGGTATAAACGACAAAAATCCATTGTACTTCTCATCATTTTTCATTCCAAAACAATTCTTCATTCTAATCCTGAGTTCAGATTACCTCAGATCTTAAGTATTCCCATGTCCCTCTCGTGATTTTTTGTATCGACATCGTTGGCATCATGCTACGCTTACGTTCAATTATTTTTCGTTAAGTTTCTCTTTAAGGTGGCTCCCTAGAGTTTTATCTCCGGGGGTATTTTGATCGTATAAACAAGTCAATTTTAATGCCGAAATAATACTTTGGTCGCGACACAAACGGTGAATATCTTGTGTTTCCTTCGGTGAATTTTTTTCATATTTTGCACAACGATGCTGGCGGTTTACTTGTTTATTTGCCACAATCCTTCACAAAAATTATGAGACTTCCCAGAGCAATGTGTGATTGTGCCTCCACTTCCCCCTAGAGAACAATGTTGGTGGTGATGAAGTGGATATGTTGTATCTAGTATGTCTGCTATCGTCCAACATTGCTTCAAGGGGGAAAGGGGAGCAGAGAGATAAACCAATGCCATGAACGTGAAGATTTTATCATTGTATATGCAAGTCTCAAAATATTTTGTGAAGGATTGCAGATTTTAAAAAAATTAAATCGATACGTTTTTGAGTATCTCGGAAAAATTTACTGTGAAAAGCTCCTTCTATTTATTTTTTTCAAAATTGGTGTGTAAGTTTAAAAGAGTAAAAACTTTCTTTGTGCAAAATACGAAAAAAATTCACCGAAGGAAACGCAAGATATTCAACGTTTGTTTTGCGACCAAAATATTATTTCGGCATTCAAATTTACTTGTTTATACGATCAAAATACCCCCGGAGATAAAATTCTAGGGAGCCACCTTAAACACAAGTTCGTTTGAGAAGCAGTAAAATAAAATCGAAAGTTTTATATAGTTAGTAAATGAGACACTTCAAATTGAGTAAGCAAATTTGGTTAGAGGCTCGTTTTTCAACACATTTTTTGGTATTTTATACACCAGTATTATTTTATAACAAGCGTCATTTTCGGTAAATAGCGCGCTGCGATTGGCTCAGTAGCATTTTTAGAGGTAATGGCCAGTGGTCCATTGCAAAAGAAAGAACAAACAATTTTCTCAAATAAACAATTCCCAAAAACTACGGTAAAAAAGTTGAACATTACATTTTTTATTTTATTATACTATGAATTCAAATGGTCCGATCAGAAAACTGTATTTGCACCTCATGACTGGTCGATTCTTTGCGCTGTCGCATCCCAGTCACCTATTTCCGAGTATGGGGCGTGATTTTAAATTTATCTCACGTGATTTCACGTGAAGACTACACGCACCCACTCAAAACATTAATAAATCGCGAGAGCTGATAGTTCATTCTTTTGTAATGCGTATGCGCTTCAAATTTTCGGTATAATACTGTATATCATTTTTAGACCTTCTGCCCGATAGATTCGAGGAAAATTTCCCCGAATTCCCCTCGCTTCAGGTCTATAAGTGTTAAATAGATAACGTGTGTAAATTGTTTTATGTGAAAAGGAGGCAATTTGTTGTTGTTTTTACACACCCTTAGTGGCAGACGGTCCCAGGGTCGGCTGCTTGGATTCTGGTACTCCAGCAATTTTGTATTCATCGTCATATTTGATTTTAGTCCTTTCTCAATCAAATCTTCTTTCACGCAATCTAACTGTCTCTTGTTTGGTCTCCTTGTTCTCTGTTTCTCTCTTTATTTAATTCCATAATATTTCTAATTGTCACTTCTTCCTTTCCTCTCAGCACGTGTCCGTACCATCTTAGCCTTTTTTCCGTAACTTTCTCTACAACACTCGCAACACCGCACGTTCTTCTGATCTCCTAAGTTTTTATTTTGTCTTTTAACGACACTCCCAGAATCCACCTCAACATTCCTATCTTCGTTCCTTTCAGCAGGCTCCCCCTTTTTTCATCGTTGTCTACGATTCCGCACTGTACCACAGCACCGGATTTATAACTGTTCTCTAAATTTTGTATTCCAACTTTCGCGACATCCCCCAATCGGAAGTGGCTCCAGGCATTATATACTCCCCATTGCCTTCACCCTTCGCTTCACTGTTTTCCTACGAGCCTCCTTCGACCTCCAGCACTGACTCCAGATACTTGAAATCCTACACCTGTACTAACTCCTTATCGTTAGTGTCCACTAGCACAGCCTTCATGACAGTCTGCGTCCTTGTTCACCGACATTTTGGCTGCGCTGAGGAATTTGACGATATTAAGTTGCGAGTTAATTTGCATCCAAAGTATATTTTACAAATATATTCTCCCTTTTTGACTCTCACAAGTGCTCTTTCACATATTTTCGTTGTCTCTTTATACTACATCATGTTTTGTTGCGCTGAAGCCCTCGAAACTTATATCATAGTAAGCCTTGCGTGACAACGAAGGGTCAGTGCTCTAACAACAATCTCACCAACGACAAAACATGATGACAACGCAATTGGCGTTCGTACTTTCCTGGAAATCGCTGCCGTATGCTTTTGAAAATATTTATTACAATAGACTTTGGCTTGGTCAAGCATGTTCACTACAGCTTTATCACGGACTACAGTCTGTTTCATCTGTGTAGGAATGTCCAAAGGAATTCCACCCGGATTAAACTGACTGTTGTCGTCCGTGGATAATTCTTGGTGAGCCAAAATTTACTAGGGTATCGTGTTTTTTGTTCACATTCCTAAGCCCGATTATTAAGGTTCATGGGTATAGCTATATCTTTAATTGACATTTTGGCAAAAGTGATAATCACACGCACACTTCGCGTACCTGTTTTTTATATAATGTTGGCGTGCATGACAGTCTATGGATTCCAAATATATTGGCAACGTGTCACCGTGAGTGACCATTCACTCAGTCAGTCAGCATGTTCTCGAGACAAATTTATAACACACTATCCATCTTAAGTCATTTAAACGTGAATCAAAACAGATTGCAAAAAGTTTTGAATGGATAGAATTAGACCTCAAAAACATAAGCTTAGGTATTGGTACGATTTACGATGGATTTTGGATTGGAAATTCAAAAATTGGTATAAAGAAAGAACAGTACAATATTGCCGTATAGGGGGCGGGCGGGGCTATTAATTACATGCCAATTTCAAATGGAACTAACGAGATGCCAATATAATCGCTACACTTATAGTCTGCACATCATAAAAGGCCATGTCTTACTGGCTCGAGATCGTTCAAAGAAGCATGTTAAAATGAGCTGGCTGGACCATCGCTTTTTACAGCAGGTGGGTCAACATTTGTCTTGAGATTTTATGGCTATCAGCATATCAAAATGCTGGTGAATGTTTCCATTTAGAAGTTTTCCGATGGCATTGGAAAACTGCACACATCTTTTGCATCTAAATATTCCATTTCGTTTTATTGTCTTTGTCAACTATAAGGTAGAGTTTTCATTCGAAAAGAGCAAGATGCGAGAGTTCTGCACTAAATTTTCTTCAAACTTAAACCAGTTCGTGCGCAAAGGTCGCCTTGTAAAAAGTTTGAAAAACGGGGTTTTTACCAACCGCTTCTATTGCCTATTCCATCCCATGCAAGCGAAAAAATTTGAAAAACTCGTCAACTGTCATTTTCTTTTGGCTTGTAGGCTTGAAATTAGTTTATTACAGATTTGAACACCACGGTCTAAATGAAAATGAAGACCGAATCTTGTAGAAATACTCACCAAGCTTCACGCTGTTAGCAGTAAACTGCATCTCCGAGTGCTGTGTGTTCCAAAACTGAGGTCATGCAGTATTTACATTATAGAACACACGTAGAAACATTCACTGAAGCGTACAAACTTGGTACAGATTTCACCATCGGGTTCATTGCCATTTCATTTTTCAAACCTCTGAAATAAAATGCATGTAGAAACCATCATTAAAACAGGACGTTTCCTGGCCCAACTCATTAGATCTTGTGACCTAATATGACTGATTTATTTTCATGACCGATAATAATCTGAGATGGGGACTTCATACAAGACAACGCGAGTTTGAATTTAAGGCCACATCTATCTTCACCATCAAGCCAGATGTCTAAACGACCTTGATAGACATTCCTTTATTTCAGGAGAAATTAGTTCAGGCTACGGACGCCCTGTTACTGAACAAGATGGCAACCAATTATGCAGCACCATATCATGGTAAGATTTGATTAGTTTCTTGGAGAGCATGTAAACTAGCAAAGCTAAAGCACAAAATATTGCAAAAATTGTTACGATTTATCACAATCGGTGTATGTAATAACCAGTCATTAAGATTATCGTAAAAGTCGTTAATACAAGAGAGTTTAATCAAACGGCAAGCGAGGGAAAATTTGCTTCTATTAAGACTGTAAGGCGCTGATGTAGACTAATTGTCTTCGCACAGAAGTTAAAATAAAACTGTTTGACATAAAGTAGAAAATCTGAAAAGATAAGAAGGGAAGAAAGTCTGCCAAGAAATTGCGACTCTGCAATTTGTCATCGCTTTCAAACGCGAAGTTTAAACTCCTTACAGTCGACGCTGTTCTGGTTCCGTTAAAGATGAAATGATCACCGTCTATTTCTTTGAATCAATATTCGGAGACTGTTTTATTTTAGATTTTTTTAACATTTTTCGGCTTGTCATAGTTTTGTATGTATGTCAACTGTTAATTTATATTATTTTTTAATTCCTGATCATAATATATTAACGGTCAAGCGCCGATTGTACAAAGTCCATTTCGCTTAAACCGGTGGATAAGCCAAAATTTGAAAACGCTTTCTCACAGTTTACAAATCTTCACAATTCAATCTTATGTACTAAAGCAATAGTTAGATACATATTTATTTTATTTACTTTAGAAATGTCCAGTTTGGAGGTACGAGGATTATAAAAATATGATTTCTATTTCTGAGCAGAAGTCTTATGGCCAAGCACTGATGACACTTGAGCTCTATTCCTAAATCAAATTCACCAAAAACTTCTAAAACTTTTAAGAATAACAAGAGAACTTCAGAACTTTATTTTACATCTTTTCAAGTTGCTTCGTAATAAATGCTTGAAATAGACGCCGCATGGTAAAAGAGCAATATTTATTCGAGAGCAGTGTTTGATAAGATTTTTGCTACGGCGTTATTAAATTAAGGAAGAAGTTTTTTCAAGCAAATACTGCGTGCCATTTTCAGATTGTGAAAGATGGTTACAGTGCACATATGGAGACAAATAGCTGCCACCTGCAAGCTAGCGCGAAAGGTATGAAAAATAAATACTGTAAAACTTTTTTTTGAAAAAATTCTCCTCAAAATATAAAAAACGTCTTTTATAGCTGTAATCCCTTTTTTATCAATAGCTTTTCACAATATGCTAGACCGAAACCATGAAAGGAGCGAAATTAAACAGGTAATTTTCATTTTCTAATATAAGTAACATTTAAGAGTGCTCTTAAATCAAAATATCAATAGTAATGATATAATAATAGTGATAGCATCTGGCTTTAATAGCATTTCCACTATGTGCATGGTCTTACCACAAAGACAACTAAAAATTATATTTGACACTCAGCAGTTCCTTTTGATATTTTAATGAGTTAACAAAAGCTAAAACATGGACGCGTAGGTTGGGAGGGCTAAAGTTCCACCATATTTTCGCCCAGAGGCATTTCATTTTTGACGTGATAGATGATCGCAAAACCACGCATTTCAAAATTCTAAATTACATCCCTCGGCTGGTAACCACATTTTCCGTTGGTGCATATTGTCAAGCCCTGGCACAGTTGAAAGACTAACAGATGTCCAACTGCCCCAAAATTTCGTAAGTCGATTTTCCTGCGATTTCAATGGCAGCCATTGTCCTAGTAAGTGGTAAAACAGGAGAAACTGTTGCTTGAAGCTTTGAAAATGAGCAAAGAAATTTACGGACCAGAAAACGCGCGAATGAGCTAGTTGCGTCCTTACTGTTTGATCTAGCTGACCTCTACACAAGTAAAAAGAACTGCGAAAGCGCGACGGATTTCTTCGACCGTTCACTAGAAATTGAAATGGAAATTCACTCCTCGGATCTATATCATACTCATATTAGGTCTCAAATTTCACTCTTAAACGAACTTTTTTTGGATATCCGCAGTGCCACCAGCTGAAAACCACGATGTAGCGAGTTCTCATTTTCTTAGAACGACACAACAAAAAAGAAGCATTCATGAACAGTGATGAAAAAGCAAGTTGTTTGGTAGAGACAGCAAATTTTTTTGTTTTCTGGGTGATTTCGAAAAAGCCGAGTTGTTTAACCAAATTGCTTGTGACATATTTGCTACCCTTCTCTAGGGTGAGGCTTCCCAGATTGCATCTCTGGAAGAATGAGCTGCGATCAAATGAATGAATTTTTAAACAGCGTGAAAAACAAGCCTCTGAACAAGCTGTCCAGCCTGTTGGAAAAATTCAGGGAAATGCATCGTACTGGCTTAGAACGTAGAAATGTCCGCAATAGTGCAAGCAACACTTTTACGATTCAAGAGCTGATTTTGCGCTTCAATATCTGAAAGGATTCAGCATTACGCTTCACGAATTGAAACTGGTGATGTGACATCATTGCACAACGAATCCTTTTGGTGCTTCACTAGCCCGGTAACAATAAATCTAATACAACTAGTAATACTAATAATATGCACAATAATAATCTGTATTATTTTTCTTTAGTAGAAACGTACAATGGAATTACTGGAATGGTATAAATAGTTGAAAGATATCAGCAAATTTAAAATGTACTGAATATATAGCATCCGTTAGGTTTGAAAATCTCATCTAGTAGTTGATTTAGTTTGTACTTATTGAAAAGAGCATGCAATAGCCCTTGGAATAAAAGATGTCTTTTAGAGCGAGGTGTTGGGTATGTAATACTGCAGTTTCTTCTCAGACCATAAGGATGATACAGCGATAACTGAATGAACTTATTACAGGAATAGTTAACATCGGTTTGAAACCGTTTCGATTCCTCCATAGCAATATGGTCTGTTCTTTCCCATAATGGCTTTAAAGTACCCCTACGAAATCCAAGTACTTTTAGACATTCTTTTTGCGTACTCTCGATTTCATCCACAAGACAATGTGGTAGGCCGCCCAGACTGCTGCTCCACATTGTAGCCCATGTCTTATTTTAGTATTGTAACGTTATAAGCCCACATCTTGTGGTAGTTGAGCTGTGCAGCATCCTCTCAGACAGAATACACGTTTATTAGCGTTAAACCAATTAAGCTCTCCGCCTCGTCGATACAATGGTCGAACCTCACAGCTGTGCCTACTGATTGATAAATACAAACGGCTTTGCCAAAGCTTCTTGCCGCCATTCTGTAACTTTGCATGTACTATTGGCGTTCTCCAGTCAGTTCATAAATTTTTGCAAGTTCAGCATGTCTGATTCTCCAGAGGAGGTATCTCTAACTTCGAAAATAGTCAAATTACATACTGTTACAACATTAAATTCTAATTCTAATAACGTTCCTGTCGGCAACGATATGAAAAACGAAAAAGAAGAGCTGCCACCATCCCACATCATATCAAGAGTAACATTTCAAGACAACGACGATGGCGTTTCAATTGTTGTTCAAAGTCCTCAACTTTAACAAATTTATACATCTTTACTAAAAATGCAGAACGAGGACAGCGCAGAGCTCACATATTTGGATAATTCCCAACTTTTGCATGCTAAGCCATCAAACAGAAAAGACAAACACAAGGAAGTAAAAGAAGAGGCGTGCGTAAATGATTCAGATTCCACCTGAGCCATAACGCAGAACATAACACCAAATCAACACTATAAAAACACTTAAAATCAGATTGCTAAAATATGTTGTCGATAGCAGACTCTAGTTGGTATCAAACACAAGGAGGTAAAAGAAGTGTCTTCGGTGGCAGAGGTGGCACAGTCGCGTGTGTCTTCGGTGGCACAGTCGCTAATATATGTGCCTTTCACCACTGAGGTTGTGGGTTCGATTCTCAATGCGGACTTTACTTTCGCATGTGAAAAGAGTTTGTCAACTACTCTGCCGAAAGTCGTAGGTTTTCCCCGGGTACTCCGGTTTCCTCCTACAGGGGAAGTTGACAGGGTGGGCTAGGATAAACAGTTAGGAAAGTAAATATCGATTGTTGTAAAAATAGGCAGTTTAAGGTAATAAATATTCATATACATAATGTAGAAAACCATTGTAAATAGTTACGCAATTCAGCTTATACGCTGCGAAGTAACTATATATATAAACTATAAACTATAAAACTAAACTATATACCCCCTATAAACAAGGAGGTCTCAGAATATGCTGCTAAAATTGCGAAAGGTTCCCTCGGCCCTTTGGTTGCGTCATTTCAAGAGGAGCTCTCCAGTTGAAAGGTACTGTCCTTAAAGCAATGAAGCAGAACGCGCAAAATTTATCAGCTGACTGGAGAACACCAATTGTGCATGCAGTTAGCTTCGGCGAAGCGGTTTGTATTACTACATCACATTAGTAATATACTTTGGAGTTGACATACCTTAGTCTGGCGTTTACTTGGCGCGAAAAATTCACTAGAATTCAATTCATTTGCCATTGAGGACCGGGGTTTACAATCAGATGGTTTAAAGCGGCAAATTAAAGCTCTTCAGTTCGTCTTGGTGTACTACTGGATGAAAATCTTGAATGGGATAAACATGTCGAAAAGATCCTAAAAAAATTTGGAGCTGGTATCGCAATATTGCGAAGGACCAAGCACTTTATCCCATTAAAACTGCTTAAAATGATTTATAATGCCTTGATCCAGCCTTATTTTGATTACTGTTCTCCACTATGGGGCAACTGCGGCACGCAATTACTTACAGGTAAACTACGTCAAGCGTTCCTCTTTTGGGTTCCTAATTTGATTACAAATACCTCATTCCATTTGCAAATTTGAAAAACTCATTTGCAAATCCCTTGAAGGAGTTTGCAATATTCCCAGAGGAGGTTGGACAAGCAGGTCGCAAAGCATCGTGGGTTTCAACATTTAATTCCACGCGCGACCAGGGTTGCCAGTTTGGCTATTTTAAAGCCAAATAACTCGAATTTGGCTTCTTTTTATAGGGCTTGGCTTGGAAAATTTTCATTTGGCTTGAAACTATATTCTGGCTTTATTTGGCTTCTTTCTATAACAAATAAAACGTACTTTGTCTTTTCACCCACTCACCAGTTAAAAATTGCCACTTCGTTCTTCAGACAGATTATTTGATGATTAAATATAGTTATAGACCCCCAGAGGAGTAAAAATTATCCTAGCTCAAAGTTGTATAAGTATGGGATAACTATTCTATATCAACCAATCAGGGACAAACTATAATTTGGTAAACTGGATCACCAACATACTGTCATTGCCAAGGTCAGGCTGAAGTCAACATCTCAACCAATCACAATTCAAGAATTTCGATATTTTTTGAAAAAAAAGGTATACAGTTGGTAGTGATGTCAAAAAATGAACTCTAAAATACTACCCAGTTACTGAGGTAAATTTAAATCTAAGTTTGCTTGTTTCATGTGCAGTAATAAGCTCAATGATACGAGCTTAAGCAAACCCAAGGACGCCGGAACAGCGAAAGGGAAAGGGGAGCCAACTTTTCTATCATTGTAGAAATGCATTTTAAGCAAGTGATACGCACAATATTTTATTTACTTGATTTCGGTATTTCCACACCCACTCGCCCGTTCCTTAGTCGTTTTTCAAAAATTTCTTCTGGAAAAACAAAAAGGCACCTTGGCACCCCTTGCATGCCACTGCAAAAGGGCAGGGGGAGCAGCTGCACCCTTGTTCCAGCATCCTTGAGAAAACCTACTCAATTAAAGTGCCTAAAAAACAAGTTGAAAAGTGATTATGACCACCCTCGAGTCAGTGCTTATGAATAAATTATGACATACTTACATGACAATTTTGCAGTTATCAGTAGAGCCTAGTCCCCTGTCTCAATTTAGAGTTTGGCTTTTTTGGCGTTTTTTAAAAGTGTGTTTGGCTTTTTTTCGGTCTGAGAATCTGGCAACCCTGCGCGCGACTTCATTGAGGCTCTGACTGTCGTGGAGTGAACAAGTCTATGACTAAATAAATATGGAAGCATTCAACAGACAAGAGTGTCAGGCTGCGATACTTCGTGAAAATAGCATTGTACTGCTCTATTGCTGCGATCCTCATAGTGACTTGTGTTTTACTAGACCAAGTTAACCATTTCTCAAATTGCGTAGCCAGCGTAGGTCGTGCTGTGTTTTAAATTTTTAAACAATGCGTCTGAGCAAGGGAATTGTCTTATCTCCAACAGCGAGGCTCTTTTTCTAAGTTGGGTCGTGTTGAATCTCCGTGTATCATCAACGTCAAGGCAAGCGCAGTGTGTAAGGTCGATATATTTAATACAACGCATTGCAGTTGATTTGTTATTTGGTCAAACTTCCGCTTAGCTGTTTTCATATTTGTAATATTTATAAATACACTGAACATATTATGAAGCACATTTCTACTTCATCCATTAGCTTGAAGCTATCCCTCATGGGTTTGCCAGTGTGAGGCATATCCTGGGCATTTTTATGGGAGATTTAGATTTGAATCCTATATTGACCGCGAATACAATTACAGTGGCTGGTTTGTACATGATTTACGCAATATTCTGATACTCGACAATACAATAAAAACCTCCAAAATCATGAGAATTTATATGTTGAGTTATCTTAGATTGGCTGAAAGTAAAAAATATGCAGTGAAAGAACAAGCGAAGCGAAAATATCGTATTTGACGGGCCAAAGTTTTAGACGCCATCCTAGCGAACGTCGAGTTGACAATGGTCACTTCAACGGCCAATATCTCAAAAACTGCCTGGGGACCGCGGGGACCGTTCCAGCAGATTTAAAGCTTATACTTTTGTCTGCATGACTACAAAAAATGAAGAAAATCGAACCATGGGAAATCTAGATATTTTCTTTTAAAAATTGTAAACACATTTTGGCT
Source organism: Phenganax subtilis (assembly GCA_025434845.1). NCBI lineage: Eukaryota > Metazoa > Cnidaria > Anthozoa > Malacalcyonacea > Clavulariidae > Phenganax > Phenganax subtilis. The sequence goes on from JAOBYK010419013.1 coordinate 14,895, forward strand.
TGAGTTAACACGTCACGGGCTGTCGTCCAACTTCAAACATCAAAATAACATTGAAAACAAGACGCTCGCTAAGCGTATACTCGAGCTAAAGGAGTGCTCGACTGGTTGCTTGTAGCAGTGGAAAGGTCGTAATACATGTCGGAAAAATAGAGACAGCAAGAGCATGCAGATAAGCTTTAAGTAACATAATAGAAGAATTGATAAAACAAACC